>JAHZNJ010003501.1:0-12429 GCA_027744475.1 Lepidocyrtus cf. sotoi NNG-2020
CTTCTTCTCCTCCTCCTTGTTCTCCCTTTGAACTACGAAGCCTTTTTGTGCAGTGTTTTTATTAGTGGAAAGCTCACCACTACTAATACTACTACTGCATTCATAAAATGACTCCTGTTGAGTTTCAAAATGAAAGAAGTTTTTATTCACTTGCTGGCTGTGGTGGTGGGACTGGAAATTCTTCTGACGTTGACCGAAGAGTGACAAGGAGCCAGCCAAATAACAAGAACATGTCGACGATAAGCATTCCATTCCAGTTGCCGTGGCTAAATGAATGACACGATTATCGGAAATGCTGCTGCTGCTCTGGTTGTTTGATTTACCAGTGGTGGTGGTTGGTTGTTTTGATAAGAAGAAAGTTCCCAACGGGGCCTCACTTGCTTCATTTCTCACAGCAATTTGAGAGGAAGCTAATTTAGCTAATCCTTTATCTTCCTCATCTTTAAAATTTGCTGAGGTGATGGATGATGGTGATGAGGATGATAAAGAGAAAGAATGAAATGCTGTCAAAGTTAGTGCAATTGCCAGAATTAGGATTACAATACGAAATGTTTGATGCCGCTGCTGCTGAAGAAGTAATTTAAATGGGAGATGTTTACTAGTTAATGATGGTGATGGGATTGAAAATCCACATAATATCCTTTGTTTCATAACTTCCTTCCATTTCTGACAGTTTTCCGCTCCAACTCTTTTGATTCCGTTGCAGACGTAATCTGACACTTTCTTTGTTAGACTGAGATGCTCTTTATTTGTTCCTTTTGTGGAAACAGAAGCACCAGCAGCAGCAGCATCCACAGGCGATGCATCTTTTTCTTGTGTTTCTTCTTCGCTTATTTTATTCCCGGTTTCCAACTGTCCTTTCAAATACTTGACATATTTTGATTTAAAGAGAGCTCGCAGTGAATTGACAGTAATATCGTGCAAGCTGCTTAAATAATAAGAAGAATTGTGGTGGAATTGGCTCAAAACAAATGATAATGAAAACGAAGCAGTATTATCTGTTTCATTATTATTATTGCTTTTGCGAAAGAATAAACTTTTGTTCCAAATACGAGCAAGTTGAATGAACCAAAGAACTCCTCTTCGCAAGTAATGTAGAGCAAGTATTGGCTCATAAAAGAACTCTTCTAGAAGAAAGGTGACATTTTCAGTGTGGGAATGAATTATTCTATCAAAAGAAATCTCAGTTCCGTTGTTAGCATTATCGTAATTACAATCATATTCATCAAGCTCCGTCCTTCTTCCCCTCCTCGTGTTGCTGCTTAATGACGGCGGTGAAGTTGGTGATGATGATGATGGCTCTTGCTCTTGTTCAACAACTTTATGACAGTGTTTCGGAGAAAGTTTTGTTTTGTTGGAAGGAGAAAGAGTTTTATCGACATTTTCAATGTTTTCATCTACAGCAACAGTAGCATTAGGATAAGAGGAGGAAATTGCTGTTTTGTTACCATCACCATCATCATCACCGTTGTCGTCGTCACCACCGTCAGCAACACTTTCTTCGTCCCCATAATTATCATTTTCATCACCATCAAGTGCTGTAGGTGATGGTGGAATTGGTTCAAGAGTGATATGTGTTGGGAGGACTCGTGAACCGAGTCTCGTTGATGATGTCGATGATGGGAGCTGCTGGAGAATCGGCCTGTATGGGAAGAAGCTACCACTGCTGCTGCCTTTCTTCAACTCGTACGACTCGAAACTGTAACGCCGTCTGAGGCCAAAAGAGCTACTTCCATTGCCTCTTAACATTTTTGTGCTGCCTTTGCTGCTGGTGGTGGTGGCATTGGTGCTTTGCCGGATGCCAAGTTGAGCAGGATCCGGCTCCGGCTTTTCTAATGAAATGCCAGGAGAAGAGACTTCCAACAAATGTTGCTGTATCTTTTCTGCAGACATTTCTAAATAGAGAAAGTTGCTAATGGAATTAGTATGGTCGTGGCAAGCATCATCATTATCCTCAACACGGCAAGAAGGATACAATGAGGTCTCTGATAGTGGTTCTTCCTTTGTAGAACTTATTATACCGGCACGATCCATGCTTTGTTATTATAAATATTTTTCTAAAATGATACCAATAGTTTTGTTATACACAGGATGTGTATAACGAATGTAGCATACTATTCTGGTAACTTTATTATTGTTTTGTTCTTAATTAAATTAACAATTAATTAAAGTCACATTGTAATAAAAGAGTTTCAAAATTTGATTATTGTGTCAAAGCTGAAAAGTTTTTTCCTAAATCCTTTGAAAAATCAAGAAAACGGAGTCAGCAAACGCGTTGTTGTTTTGACCTAATTTAATCGATTTTTCTTAGCACCATCATCATACTTTTGTTTCTATTAGGAAAAAAGACGTATATGTATCCCTCACTTCATTTTATTCTATTTGATTATTTATGAATGTGCGAAAGAGCTGGAAAAGGAGAGGAGAGATACTAGGTTTTGGGAATTCATTTGATTGTTCGTTCAAGTCGATTTTCTCAAAAGACAGAGAAAAGTGTCTGTGAAAAGTTCTGTCATCATGACAGGAAAGAGAAAGCCATGAAAAATTCATTGCAGTAGGGAAGAAAACACGTAGTCAATGTCATATCCGTAGTGATCATCATACCACCACACACAATAAGCCACCTAATTAGTTAGAAGAATTCCTCCACAATTGTTTCACTGTTTCTAATACATATGAATTAAATTAAAAACAGTTCACTTTCGTTTAGAGGTTTATAAATTGTCAGCTTTCTTCTTCGTGGAAATACTTATTCCATATTTTATCTTACTAAAATACAACGAATATGACTATGATGAGTAGGCATTGTTATGACGCCAATGATTTTATGGGACGAAATGAATCCAGGCTCATTATTACACTACACACGCAGGAAAAAAGTACAGCACAACGTGGCATGTGTTTTTCGTTCGGTGGTGGCGTTGGTGCAGTGTAGTATCCTCTAGACACTTTATTACTTAGAACTTGGAAGAAGCTTTGTTAAAAAGGGCTCCCCACAAGGGAGAATTAGTAGAATTTTATTGACTTAATCCCTGGAGACTTTTCCTTCAAAAGTCATTTTTAGCATTCTCTGTCACGGTCTGTGTGTGGATGTTGTTGATGTTACTATTATACATTTATAATGGTCTTATTGTAGTTGTTGGTATAGTACTAGCGTCCGGAAATATGCTATTTGAACAGCTTGTATTGTCAGCTTCCTATGTTTTCCCCAAAGTGGTAGACGTCAGACGGGGGAATATAAAATAATGACAAGGATAACGATGAAGACAACGACAATTAGGAGGTTCCGTTATGACTATTACCATTTCACCCCACAGCCTTCATATTTTCTCGTCGGGACGATATAATAGGACTCTAGGATTCCTTCTTTCATATCGTGTAGTTTTTTTGCTGTTTTTATCAAATGGAAAATGAAATACGGCTGCCTGTCGTCATTATTACTGTCACCTTTTCACACATTACCCCTCAATAATAATAAGCAGAAAGAAGTAGTGCTAGATTGGGTGAACTATCATAATATCCAATAATTGAGCTCTGGTTGCTATTATATAATGGTAATAGGTACGTTATTATCATGACACAGGATGAAATAAGGGCAGTAATTTTTCAAAGTCTGTGATTATTATTACGATGCATTAGAACTACCGTAATGAAGTAGTTACAATAAAGATTTACTACTAAAAAGGGCTTACATCATCATCATTCATAGTCAACATTGTGCATGGGCAAGACTTTATTTCAAATGGGTAAAGAAAGAACTGACATGAGATATGAAATGAGTAAAGTGTGATTTTTGCTGAAATCGTTTGGGAATAACTCCAACTATTTCATATTAACTCTGACAGCCCGTCTCCAATACAATCTCCGGGGAAAAGTTGCTTTGTCAGACACAGACAAGTTCAAAAGCGGTTTTGATGTTGTAATTTTGTGTTTCATTGTACAAACAGAGATTCCAAAAAATAGTTTTCTTAGAAAGGTGAATTTAGGCTTCTTTTGTTGGGGAAAATTAGAAGTTTTAATTATCATTATTTTGGAAAGTTATTTTACTTATATTGTAGCTTTTCAATTTTACTGTATCATGGCACTACATTCACACCGTCCAGCATTTTCTTTTCTTCTCTGTTTTTCATTAATTCTTTTATTCAACTTTTTTGCAACTTTTATGTTGTTTTGTGGAATAACGCAACGCAAGCGGTTGTGAGTAAGTAGTTGGTTGAGGGTTGTATGTACGTGTTCCACAAATTAGCCTCTGTGAGTAAAGATGATTTTATTGGCAATGCCGTCCTAATCTGTAAAGAGAAAAAAATCAAGTAAAACATTATGTTTAAGCACATACTTACTAATATAATTATACATAGTAAAATTGTTCTCGTATCTTAATTTTCTCGATTTTTTTTTCAAACAATTTTCTATTTTATCACCTTACAATACCATTAATCTGTCCGCTGTCGTATCATAATCATTATTATGTTGTCAGCAGCAGTGGCTGCACAGCATAAAAATTGCCGTAAATAATATTATCATGTGCATCATGCATAGGTACACGAATGTATATAATAAAATAAATATAAACTTTATCTTTATCTGTACATTATTTAGTTTGTCAATGAAATGAGATAAAAAAGTAAGATTTTTTCAATTTTCAAAGCAGATCATTTAATTCCTCATATTTTATAAATTTTATTGTGAAACAGTAAAAAAAATTATCGCCATCATAATAAAAATATTCTTTAAACTTCAACTCATCCTTATTCAGACTCACGAACGAGAGAATGAACGAACAAATAAACGCAACGCACGGCCAAGTCATACGCAGCACAATTCCATCAAAATAAAATATCGGTAAGTAAGTAATATACGAATGCGATCAGTCAGACAACAGGATTATAGTTGTCAGACTTTTAGGGTGAGAAGATAAGACTATGTATAATAAATTGAATAGCAAGCAAAACAAAAAAAAGTTTTACGAACTGAAACTGGAACTTGCTTGCTGGCTTGCCTGTATAAATTTTGTGCTCAACCCAACAGCGCTTTTACAAACCATCATCATACTCGACATACAATCAATTATAAACTACCTTGGTTGCGTTGCTTCTTCCAATAGAACTACTTTTTTACTTTCAATAAAAACAGGAACATAACACTATAAAAAATGAGTTGATTTTATTTTATGTACATATGTAGATATGTACCTAACCCTAAGTGTTGTCAAGTTTGAAGTTTGAACCAAATATTTAACCATGATAAAAATAAATAATACATAATCATCGTCTTTTAGCGTCTTACCAGCCTTCATTCATCGATTCATCATGTATTACTTACATTTTGCTTTTGCTCCTTAATATTATACTCGTTGAAAATATTTGTAACCGAAAGTCTTGTAATGATTATAGCTCAAGTTGTTATGGAGTAGTAACTGGTAATTAGCTATCAACAGGGCAAATAGTTTTCCCTAATTCTTCGTATTCCGAAGTACAAATTTATGTTTGTTTTTTCAACATTCCTACATCGCACCATAGCGTTTTTTATTGTAAGAAGAAAGATTGGAAGACGCAAGCACATATTATTTTTTTATTGCATAGCAGAGCAGATCCGAATGACTGACAAAGCACGCACGTGCTTAAGCCAACCGACTTTCAAAAATAAATAAATATAGAAGAAAATAAGAAGAGTGATTATATCCTTCATTCATTGCGTCATCATTATCATCATCATCGTCATTTCAATAGAGATTCAGTTCCATTCCATCTTATAGTTAGTGTAATAGTGGCAACATGAAAGTACACATCAAAAAGCATTTTTACGAAAACTAAAGCTCATTTTCAAAACGGTTTTCATATTATGCATTTTAGTTTAGCTTCAACCAGGAAGAAGAACTACAACGATTTGAGGAGCAGTAGTGTAGAAGAGTGCTGGTGGTGATGACAACAAAATGAATGGATGGAGAGAGGTTTAAGACAAGAGATGTAATTAATCCTGAGATTATTATTAATACTTTACTACTTTCCACTACTACTACTGTTTCTATTTTACTTCGTAAGTACAAAATTCACATCTACGTTTTAATTTCTTTTCTGAAGCAGAAACAGGGGTAGTTGAAAGAAACGACAACTTAAAACGCAGCTCAACAAAACCGTACATCTCTTCTTCTTCTTCTTCCAACTTTTTACATTTATGCAATTTTTATTACCGTAATGTCCTTCCAAAGTTTTACAGTCAGACAAAAAAAGAGAGAAGCAATATGTGTAGTAAAGTATCTGGCTACCACCCCGTGTGTGTGAGTAATAATAAGTGTTGTGCATTGTATCATATTATCATCATCGTCATTCTCCGACTTTTATATTACTTTCAAGCCCTAAACACGATTTATTGCACTTTGTGGTGGTGTTTTTCTCTGCAAAAACAAGTATGACTCGAGTTATAAAACAATTTGAGAATGACTTTGCTGAAAAAACTCAGTTCTTCTCCTTACTCTTACATTACATTGCATTAGCACATAAAATAGATTAAACTTTTTCGAGAGATGGTAAAAGAAATTTGGATGGAAGGATGATGATAATATAACAAGACGAGAAAAAATATATTTCTTCCTTCACTTCAGTTCAGCTTAGCTTTGCTTTTAATCCCTTTCATAATACTAATATAAACTTAAACTTACATGACACAACAACAAACTACTACAACAAGAAGGGAATTTTTGAAAAAAAAACATTTGCCATTTAACTTGCTCTTGCTCATCTTCTTGGAAAGATTCCTCTTTAACGAGAAAACGAGACCTATCAGCAAGACCATTATTACAGTCTTAGTGATGAAATTATATAAACAGATTACTTCGTCGTAGCTTAGCTTGGATTGTACAAATATATTATTTTGTCTTGTACATCGCCTGTTGTCATTACAATTCGAAAACAAAAAATCTCGCTCAAAAAGATTAGAAGTTAAATGTGAAGAAGAACGAGTGTAGATTAAACTGAAGACGAAAGTATCGGAAAAAGTAGATGAATTCCATTCATTCCAATGTGTTAATCTGAGCAATAAAATTAGCGCAAATGTAGATGTTGATGATGGTGATTGTATGTTCCTTAACCCGTGAAAATTCAAGTTGTGCTCACTCTCTCTCTTTCTCTGTCTGCAGTGCAAATGCATGTAGAGAGTGAGAGTCAGTCATTCATAACAAATGAGTAATGAGAGGACACTCAGCCGAGACAAAAAGCCATTTTTCCCTGGAAGAAAAAAACAGCAAAATGCTAAAATAAATGCGTTTTTGTAGTTGCTCTACTAACTCAGTTTACACATTCAGCAGCTTTTCAACAACCACCATGAGTTCTAAATTCACAGAAAATTAAACGCACAAGATCAGATCGCAAAAACTAACTTTTTTGAAGTGTTGCAAACTTCAAAGCAATCTTCGTTTTTTGGCGGAATTTAATTAATAGGAAGAGGAGAAGGGTTAAAATGTAAAGCATGACTGGCGGTGTTGATTCGGCGATAAAAATGTACAGAAAATGTATATTTTTCCATGGAAAAAATAGTGGCTTAATTCTTGCTCCTCTTTTACGACTTATTAGGTACGTACTATAACTAGATCGGTCTCTGTTTTTTCTTCTTTCACGTTCGTTGATGATTTCTATACTAATTAAGACTCATAAAACTTTTTTCGTGTTAAACAAAATCTTAATGTAAGAGGAATGGAATGAATGCGACAAGAATGGTTGTAATATTCCCCAAAAAAGTTGTGAAGGTGAGGTCTGAGGTGAATTGAGCTGTAGTAATGCTGAAACCAATTTAATTCATAACAGAGAGAACTTAATTTATTGCATAATAACTATAATAGGAAATTATCAAGAGCAGCGTCCGTAGGACGCTGCGAATTGATAATTTAGATTCTATGAGGTTATGAAACCTCAGAGTATCACAGTATATATGTAGTTAGCCCTAAGTACGTTACCAGTCTCGTCTAAGTCCCAAGTCCTTCGCAGGGAAAATCAAAATATTTCACTTTCTACTCTACCTCCCCTGCCACAAAACATATTTTCTTCATAGTTCTTTTAGACGCAGCCAGTGCTGGTCATGTGTTTTCAAGTCCTTTTTAATTAATTAAAATCCATCAAATTAAGTTAAACTGTGCAATTGTTTACGTTTTATTGTTGAAATACTGGCAATATGGTCAGAACTAATAAAAAATCGGGCAAAAGGTAAGTTACACTAAGCCAATTCAAAACAAAATGGCTCATTATAATTTATATTTTTATCAAACATGTTGGGTTATGGTGCGCCAACCCAAATTAAATGTATTTTATGCAAATACCGGTACAAAATTAAGTTGCGACTTAATTTAACTTTTATCTGTCATGCGTGACATTTTAAAAAAAGTATGTATGTTTTTATATAAAGTACCAAGCCAGTTGATTCTGAGGAACCCGGCTGTAGTACCAAAACACCAGCTGCTGCGGTAGCATCAAGGCCAAAGATGACAATGTCAGCTCAACTAGCCAGCATGACGGAGACGCTGAAAGAGCACTCTTCCGCTTTGGAGGTTCTCAAAGATGTTCCTACTATCCTTGCTAAACTATCAAGTGTCTTAGAAGTCGATGGAGATTTGCATGAGCTTGAGGAGGAAGGCGAAATCGCTTCAAATAGCCAAGACGATGAAAACTCATTATTGGATCAATTTCTAGGTATTGTTGGTCCGTATTATTATGTATGTTTTGATATATGCGTATATCACTCAATAAATGTTTTTAATTACTCAGTCGATAGTGCTGACACAAAACGTGGAATGGATCAGGAAATGTTGGATATTCTTAATCTAACCCAGCCGGTCAACGAATATGGACCTGTCCTCAGTGACAACGTTGCAAAATCCTTTGAGCGCATGGTTACTACTCCAGCAACAAAGGATAAGCTTGAAAAGTGGAAATCTTTGTATAAGACTCCAGATAACTGTAAACTTCTTGGTGTTCAACGAGTAAATCAGGAAATTTGGCCACAATTGGGAAATCGTTCACGTAATAATGACCTCACTCTTCAACATCAGGCTTCCTTTACGTCCGAAGCATTGGTAGCTGTAAGCCGGATGGCAGACAAGATATTTACTAACAGCAAATCAATACCAAGGGAGATAGGACAAGAGTTACTTCAAGCGACAATGGACGTTGGTTCCATACTTGGAATGGCAACCCAAGAACTGTCTGCAAAGCGGAGACAAGAATTGAAGCCAGCTTTAAATAAAGATTTTTCTTCGATCTGCTCTTCCAAAGCAGTGTCATCAGAGTGGTTGTTTGGGGATAACATCCTGGATCAATTAAAATTGTCTAAGAATGTCGCTACAGTAGTGAAGCCTATCTTTGCAACTAACAGTAGTGCCAAGCCGAATCGCTTTCATCCTTATAATCGGAGCTCTTTAAACTACAAGAGGCCTCCTTTTCAGGGAAGGGGAGGCTACCATCAACGACCCAACAAAAGCGGCAACAACCAACGTCAACCATTCCCACATCGAAGCAATCTGAACTTCAGCAAACCTTCCAATTAAAGAAAGTGAGTGCCGGTTGCCTTAAAGAATTTTACGAAGAATGGTGCAAAATAACAACCGATAGAGAGGTTTTATCTATAATAAAGGGTTATCGACTTCCGTTTAATACTAAGCCAACTCAAGCTTTTGTTCCGAACGAAAGATTAATGTCAGATGTAGAGAAATCCAAATGCTTAGAAGCAATTACAAAGCTTATCAAGATTAAAGCAGTTAGTTTAGTTAAACCAGTTACAGGTCAGTTTATTTCCCCAATTTTTACGGTCCCAAAGAAGGATGGCTCTTGTAGATTCATACTGAATTTGAAGAAGCTGAATGAATATTTGTACTGTCCCCATTTCAAACTTGAGGACTACAAGACAGTGTCACAATTACTATTTAAAAATAGTTGGCTAGCTAAGATAGATTTAGAAGATGCGTATTACGCAATCTCTATCCATAAACGTTTTCGAAAATATCTTCGTTTTGTTTTTGATGGTAATCTTTACCAATATAACTGCCTTCCTTTTGGCCTTTCCACCGCACCAAGAATTTTTACAAAAATAATGCGCCCAATAGTTAATATATTAAGAGAAAAAGGTTTTTTGTCTAATATTTATTTAGATGACATTCTTTTGGTTAGCAATTCACCTCTAAATTGTACCACAAATGTAAAAGAAACCATTAGCATGCTATCCAATCTAGGCTTTAAAATTAATCAACCAAAGTCGCAATTGACGCCATGTCAGAATATTGAATATTTAGGTTTTGTTTTTAATACAGTCGAGATGCAAATAAGTCTGCCGGTGGAAAAGAAAAATAGAATAATTAGTCTTATATCCGGTGTCAAAAACATGGAAACAGTAGAAATTAATGATATGGCAAAACTGATTGGTACTTTAATTTCATGTACTCCTGCTGTGGCCTATTCTATGATGAACACTAAATATTTAGAATTAGATAAATTATGTGCACTGTTGCGTACAGGCACGTACAAGGGTAGAATGACTTTGAGCTCATATTCGCTGCAAGAGCTCTTATGGTGGGAAAGCAATATTACTCATAGTAAATGTAGTATAGATGATTACCCATTCCAATTTGAAATGGAAAGTGATGCGTCACTATCCGGATGGGGTGCCTATGTCGGTGCCAAGTACACACGTGGTTTTTGGTCGCACACAGAATTAGGCCAACATATAAATGTGTTGGAATTATTAGCGGTTTACTATGGCTTAAAAAGTCTTTTGTCACATGCACGAAAGTGTAACATTTTATTGAGAATAGATAACACTACGGCAATATCTTACATAAATCGAATGGGAGGTTGTCGATCACGAGGTTGCTTACGAGTTGCAAAGTTAATTTGGAGTTGGGCTGAAGAACGATCAGTTTTTCTAACAGGATCATACATAAAATCTGCAGATAATTTTAATGCTGACCGCGCTTCTAGAGAGGAGATTGATTCAAACGACTTTATGTTGGATAGTGGTACATTTTCTAAGATCATAAATGAATTTTTTATTCCAAGTATAGATTTGTTTGCAAGTGCAGCAACAGCAAAGTGTAAACAATATTGTTCATGGCACCCAGATCCTTTTTGCAGTAAGTCGCAATGGTGGTTCCCTTTGTTTAAGGCAATGAGCATTTCTAAAATATTAGTTTTTCAGCCTAATGATTACGATCTATTATGTCCTTACAGGAGAATAAATCATCCCTTGTCAGGCTTACATTCGCTGGCAGCAGCAGTGGTGTCGGGAGTAAACTGGATGTCTCAGATGAAACAAGAAATATCTTAAAAGCATCTTGTAATGTTGCTACATGGAATCAGTATATTAGTGTGTACAAATTATGGTTAAAGTTTAGAAATGAGAAGGGTTTTAAGAAAGTTTGCATTGAAAACGTGTTAGAATTTTTGACAATTTTGTATAGTGATGGTAAAAGTTACTCAACAATTAACAAGGCGAGATCGGCATTATCGATTTTACTAGGTGATGTGGATGGCACCTCAATTGGTTGTCATCCACTAATGACTAGATACATGAAGGGTATTTCTCGTTTGCGTCCTCCTAAATCAAAGTATTCAGTAATGTGGGATGCATCAATCGTAACTGATTTAATTGAAAGTTGGGGAAGCAATCGCTTACTAACGCTCCAGCAGATTTCCAAAAAGTTAGTAGTACTTTTATGTTTATGCTCAGCTCAAAGAGTGCAGTCTTTAGTTAAGATTAAACGTAGCAACATTCATTTCAACTCTAATCATTGGGTTCAGATTATAATAACAGACAGACTTAAGACCAGTAAACCAGGTCAGGTTCTTTCAATCACTTTTAATAAATACCATAATAGTAGTCTTTGTGTTTTGTCTTGTATTCAAGAATATATTGATAGAACAAAGTCTTTAGAAAGGAAAGGGGATAGTTTACTTGTAAGTTTTAGAAAACCTTACCAAGCAGTTTCTTCTCAAACAGTCAGTCATTGGTTAAAGTCAGTACTAGAATTGGCTGGTGTCGATAAAATGTTTAATGCGCATAGTTTTAGACATGCCTCAACATCTAAAGCGTATGGGTTAGGCATGGACATGAATTCAATTTATACTGCGGCTGGTTGGTCAGAAAAATCCCGTGTATTTGCGAATTTTTATAAACGACCTATAGTTAATAACAATTTTATGCAAAATGTACTCAAATCTAACGAGTAATTTGATGGCTGATTTTCTATTAAAATAAAACCTTTAATCAATATTGTTAATTTGACAAGCAGTTTGCTCTCCTTATTATTCTTTGCACATCTACATATATACTGTGATACTCAATGGTTGAGTATACCGAAATAGTAATAGGAAATTATCAAGAGCAGCGTCCGTAGGACGCTGCGAATTGATAATTTAGATTCTATGAGGTTATGAAACCTCAGAGTATCAC
>JAHZNJ010003502.1:0-10955 GCA_027744475.1 Lepidocyrtus cf. sotoi NNG-2020
TAAATCAAATCAAAATTGACTCTATCCCTTCTCCTCTCTTCTTTACTACCAATATAATACGTCCACGTCCACAGGTTTTTAATGATGATGATGATGATGATGACGCTGATTTTTTTTTACTTTTCATTCACCATTCTTTCTGCTGCTCCTCCTGGCTCCTAATGTTCATTTTACTTTTAAATTTTTTTTACAAAAAAATTTCTAAACAGAATATAAACTCATCATAAACAAAGAGCAGCAACAACAACAACAACGCTCAACTTCATCATCATCCTACAATCGCTCGTGCTATTATAAAGGCTACGTAATAATAATAATAAAAATGATCAGTCAGCAGCGCAGCACTCATTACGTTTTACGTTACCATCATCATCATCATGAATCATTATTATTATGAACGCTGCCGCTGCTGATGCTGTGCCGCGGAGTTAATAGTAAAAAATGCTTTAGGCTTTGAGTTTGAATTTGAAGGGAAGCCTTAATTTTTAAAAGTTTGCACAATCTTCTTCGCAGCATCAACTTCGCTTCAGCTTCAGCAGCATCAAAATTGCACAAATGTTTTTGCAACATTATTATTGCAACACAACTCACAACAGAGCACACACATGCGAGCAATAAGACTAACAAACGAAAATGACTTTCAGCTTCAGCAGCGTTTGCTTACTTACGCTGCTTTGTTTATTGTAAAAACTTTTACAGTTTTATAAATTTTTGTAGCTGATTTTGTTTTGTATTAATAATTCACGTTATTCATTTAGATTTGGTTGTTTGTTGCCGCTGCGGCTAAAGCTGCGTTTATTATTACTTTATTTAGTGTATCGTAGTAATTGTAAATAGTTTATCGGTTTGGTGGTACCGTTTTTTGGTTTATTTTTCATTTAAAGTTTGAGTTGGATATTGAAGGAAAATGAATCTCTCATCGCTCCTTCTAATAAATAAATAAAATTTAACAAAAAAATCATCAGATTCTCTCGAATCAAGTATAAAAAAGAACTGGGGCAGCAGGGAAATCACAAAAGTGCAACGTAACGTAACGATTCATTTAAGATTTAAAAACCTTATTTCTTCTTCTTCTATTTAAAAACTTTTTAAAAATTTTAAACAGTTTTGTTTCTTATTAATCGTGAATTTAAGTTTAAGTTTCATTATTGGTTTGTTGAAGTGAAATGAAAGAAAACTATCGAAGGATTATTATAATTATTTATATAATCCCTTCAGTAACGCCCAAGAAATCAGTGAGTAAAGAAGGTAAATCGGCTAGAAGAGAAGAAGAAAAAGAAAGTTTTTTTAAAATGAAAACTTTGGAATTTCTATTTATTATTATCGTAATAAATCTTTACAGAAATAGATCTTCCTAAAAAAATAAAAATTTTAAAGGTTTTCTTTGTTCTGCTACTTTTAGCTTAATAATAAATAAATCGCGCTATAAGCAATTTTTACGTTTTAAAAACCATTTCATAATTAGATTTGGCTGCGCTGCGCTGTTGTTTTGTTTTCGTGTTGCGTGAAACTGGTTGAATTGCTGCACTGCACTGCGCTGCGCTGCTGCTGGGATCTTTTGGGATTTCCGAACGTTGTTTAAGTTTAGGAAGGAAAAAAGCAGAGCTAAATTAGCCAAAATGAACTAAAAAAATGAGCTACAGCAGATACAGCGCATGCGTAGTTCGTGTCATACCGTTTTTGTTATTGAGTGAGTCTGTCTCTGTCTTCTGTCCGTGTCTGTTTCGTGGTGAAATTAAATGAAGTATAGCATCATCGTCACTTATTATTATTATTTTTAAAAAACAATAATAATAAAATTCCCTTTTATATTATAAAATGCAACAGCAACAGTAGCAGCCTAGCAGGACGCTCGCTCGTTCCTCATTTCAGTTTAAAGTTTTTTTTCCATTGCATTGTTCCCAAATAGAAACCAAAAACGTAGTAGTCGCATTAGCAGCATCGCATAAATAATATCATAGCAAAATTGCTGCCACTACCGCGCGCTTCTGTTGCAAAAGTTGCAAGCTCTGTTGTTGTTTTGTGAAGCTACCACGTATGTACACAGAACAATTTTGTTAGCCTGGCCAAGGCAGAAATGGTCATTCCGGAAGTATCTATAAAGTCAAGCCCCCACCACCACATTATTATATTAATCGTGCTACTCGTCGTCGTCAGTATTCAGGAGTGAGTGGATTAGAGAGGAAGGAAGGACACATAATTATTATTGAAATCAGAAGTAGCTGTAGCAGCAGCGTCTCAGCGTCTCGTTCACGTAATTTATTTGAACTATTTACTCAAAAAAAATTTGAAGTATTTTGGCAAATTGAAACTTTTGATGCGATGCGGATGCTGCTGCTCGTGCGTTTAAAAATCACGATTTTGATTTGAGAATTTGTGATTTGTATTTATGTAACTGTGAGTAAACGTTAAATGTGTTTGTTTGTGTACCAAGTTTCCAAATTAATGTATAGCATAATAGGTAATTAATAAAAGATTTCGTTGGAGAGATTCAGTTTACCCCAAAATCATTTTCCAATAAAACATCAAAGCAACAATAAAATAATAAGGTACGTGTTGTTGCGTCTTGTGATAATAATGATAATCAATATTTAAATTGTGAGTTATTAAGATTTGCAAATTGCATAATATAGTGTGCATTAGCAAAAAAGCGATGAAAGGTTTAAATGTTTGTTTAATCATTGAAATTTTTATAATATAAAAGAGATGTGCAAATATTTAGCTTACGATTAGCTTATTTACCTTTAAATTTTCATTTTCATCATTGACATTGATGATTCATGATCGATTTTAACAAGAAGAGAAGAGGCAAATCAATTCTTGCCATATGCATATTATTATTGCATTGCTTTTATAGTTACGTAAACGCATTAAATTACAGTTTTGTACAAAAATTCAGTCAAATGGAATGCAATTGCAGAATGGAATAATTTTATATCTGATCGAAATTCGCATGATAGTATAAATGATGGATACGATACGTTTATTGACAAAGTTAAAGATTATTTACTAAGATTTAGAGGAAATTTATATGTAAAGTTTTAAGTTAAAACAGATTTGATGTTATTGATTACAATTTGGCTTGTTAATATGGATTAGACTACTGATTATTGAATTTGATTTTAGGCTTGAAGGATTATTCATGACCTTTTAAGTTATGTGTTTTGATGCATGGAAATCAGCTCTGAGCTGAAAAGACTATGTCTTTCTTGTATCTTTCACGGGAAAAAAATAAAGTCTTATCTTATCTTATCTTATCTTAAATTTTGTATTATGTTACACACAAAACGTCCAATTTAATTCACACGATTTGCAGGTGTTTGCTTTTGCTTTGCTTGCGCTGTAAATAAATTGCTGGAAGTCGAACGTAAAATTAAAAAAATAGAAATATTTCTGTCGTAGTACTGCTGCTGCTGCTGAATTCATCATCTCCTTTCTTCTTCTTCGTAGTTGCTTTGGTGGTGGTAGTAGTAAAATAAAAAAAGGTTCTTGCTACCACCGCACCGATTCTCAGAAAATGTAATTGGTTTTGTCCTTGTCTTTGCTTTGTCTGTAATTTTAAATCAGTCAGTCAGGCACAGGCTCATAGGCAGCAGCACTACGTATATCGTATATTACAACAATACTTACAACTTACAACAACAATTTACAATAAAATACAATTCCCAGTAGTAATAAGTAAGTAAGTAGGTATTCAGCATTATTAAGATTTAGGCACGCACTCAAAATTGACGCTACGTTGCGTTGTTGGTGTTGAAAAAGCAGTTGAAGTTGACCCATATAAAACGGAATCTATCTATCTATCTGCTGTAATATAATGGCAATGGTAGTAATAATGATGAATGATGGATGATAGATCTCTGACTCTGACTGATTGTTGTTCTAATAGAAAGAGATGTGATATAATTTGTAGGTGGGCTCATTATTCTCGTGTTTGTGTAGGCTAAGAAAAAAATTAGTTACCATTTTGCATAATGTATAAAATATTATTATATCAGACTATCAGACTGTGTAAATAGGTGCCATGGCGCAACAACGGCGAGAGTGTGTGTGTAAGTAAAAAAATTAAAACTGCATGCGCAGGCGGCGTAACTAAAAACTAAAAAAAATGCTTATGAGAGGTGAAGAGCTTCCATAAAAGTCAACGAACAAAATAATATGAATGAATAAGCTTGCCGAAAAAACCTGTAAACGAATTTTTGCTTCTGTTTCTGTGAAATGTGCGATGGCTAATTTGACAATTGCTTTGCTTGCATTTGCTGCTGCATTCCATTGTTTTTTTTACTTTGTTTTTTTGTTTTACTTGTTGGCTTTACTTTCTGTAAGCACGTAGCCCAAGCCCATATACAGTCCATGTGCGTAGCGGTTCAGTTATGTTGAGTTGTGAGGTTGATCGACGATCGACGCGTTTCGCTGATTTCCTTACCTACCTTGCGTTGTTGCTTGCGTCTTGCAGTTTTTCTTATCATTTCATATCACATCACATAATAATCAGTCAAATCCATTCCACATTCTAGAGTAATAGTAGTAATTAGTAATAAGTAAAGATAATTTGGTCTGATGTTCATGTATTTACATACTTTACGATTAGTTTGTAGGTCTAAATCAATTTACAAAAAAAATCTAATCTAATCAGTATAAGTAATAGATAATAGACAAGGACAAGACAGGGCAGGAATGCATTACAGGCTGACGAATAATGATAATTGATGCCTCTGTCATCTTATCAATGCGAAATAATTAAAGGGTCTCTGCTGGATTGGATCATTACATTGCTGCTGGAATAAATAAACTTCCTTAACATTATAACATTGAACTTCTATGTCTGTGATCTCTCATAATAATTTGAGTTTAGTTGTTGAAAATTATGAGATAAAGAAAAAAACATGATACTAAAATTATCATTACTTATTATGTAAAAATTTTATGTCTGTCTTACCTACGCACACGCTTTATTCCCATTCACAGATATTCTCGCATTTAACGCAAATTGCAATTATGTACTTGATGAGCTTTTGTACTTGTGTTGAGAGGAGAGATAGATCGATTTAGAGTTTTTAGAGGAAACAGAAACAGAAACAATGCATGCAGCAATTTACTTACGCGTTGTTGAATTCTCAGCATAGCAAAAAAAAACAATCGCTCGTTAAAAAATGTGCATTTGGCTTCGTTTTAATTTGACTCTCTCTCCATAATAATATTTTTTTCTTTACCTTCTATAATTCTACGACTAATGGAAGACATTCGAAGAACAATTAAGCTTTTTTTATGCATAGACAATCCGCACAGACAGACTAATACTTACAAAAGAAAATAATATTTTTCAGACGATATATATCGTATCGATTTCAGGTTGTTGGAAGTTGAGAGTTGAGAGTTTTGGGAGCTGAGAATTTACTTCTCCCATGTCCCATAATAGTATTTAGTAATACGAACGCGAACCCTCTTCAATTTATCATTTCACTTCGTCATTCATTCATTCGTTAAAAAGTAAAAATTATTTCGGTTAAAAAAATCAATGTACGCTTAGAATAAAACGATTATTTAAAAAATTAAATTAAATTAACTAAAGTCGCAATTAAAAAAAATATATATTTACTTTTTACAGTTTCTTAAAATCTTTTGGATATTGTCAGTGAAGAAAAAGGAAAGCAAAGAAGATATTATTATTTTTTCACAAGATAATGATGACTGAAGTGGAGGCCGGTATGGAGCTTATCTTTGGCCAAGGTCAGCAAAGCATAGTCGAAGCGGGTGAGTTTATTTAAAAACGTTTCAATTAAAGTAATAAACAAAAAAGTATTTATAAAAATTAAAGAATGTTTTTAAAAATAAATCTTATGTTTTTTATTTTTACGTTGTCTTCATCAGACCGGAAGATGGAAGGTGTAAACGACGGGAAAGTGATTCGTGAGGATGTTCTCCAGTGCCTATCCCGGAAAAAGAAATATTACAGACTTGTTCTGACTTCCACTGAAATCCTTTTACAACTACAATCCATGAATCCTCAACAACCCTCGAGGATTGAGAGGTACTCCATCGAGGATTTGTTTGGATGCCATACCTTAAGACATAAAGAGAACGGTCCCTCTTTCATTTCCGCTTATGTCTGCTTCTACTTATACCCCCGGAGGAGGAGGGTACTCCTGCTAAACAAGAAGAAGATAAGGGAGAAGGCCCCCCTCGTGTTTGAGATAAGGAAGACTGGGAATTCGTACGAGGAGAACTTAGCTTTGGCGGCTAAGTGGAAGGAGGAAGCTTTGAAATTGCTGAGGAGGAAATATCCAAAATGGGGTGGTGGGGTAGCGGAAACGGAAATTGTAGGAGGCTCTTCAGCAACAACAACAACCTCCACACAAGACTTATTATTGCCCATGCCCATGCCCATCTCCTTCCAGAGGAAGTATTTGATTGTAATAAATCCCGTTAGTGGACAGGGGAAGGGCGTCCCCACTTTCCACGAGAGGATCCATCCAATCCTCCAAGATGCGGGGGTGAAGGTCGAGCTATTAATCACGGAGAGGGCGGGGCATGCAAGTGATGTGGTTTCCTCCATGAATTTTAAAGGAATCGATGGAATTGTGACGGTGGGGGGAGATGGGCTCTTATACGAAGTGGTTAATGGTCTCAGATCAAGGAAAAACAATCAGGTGGGGGAGGGGTCAGGGAGAATCCCCCCTGTGGGAGTTATTGCAACGGGTTCCGGGAATGGATTGGCTAGATCCTTAGCCCACTACGCTCAGGAAGATCTGGAGTATCTGAAGAATCCCGTTTTGACAACTACCTTAGCTTCCGCAAGGGGGAAAGTCGTGGGAGTGAACTTGTTGGAAGTGGAAGTGGATGGGAAGCCACTCTCAGCTTTCCTCTCCGTTGGATGGGGGCTTTTGGCGGATATTGATGTGGAAAGTGAAGTGTTAAGGGCCATTGGGGAGCCGAGATTTACCCTTTGGGGGGTTTTGAGACTTGCTAAGCTGAGGTCTTATAAGGCTCATCTTTCTTATGTGCCTTGTGAGAAATTGATTTCTAATAATAAGGATTCGCCGGGGGTTGCGTTTGCGTCTGCGTCGTCGTCGCCAAATCAATTCCGATCCAGGGAAAGGGTTTCCTTCGAAGGGGATTTTGTATCTGTGTATTCCTCCTGCCAGTCGTATATCGGGACGGATTTGGCGTTCGCTCCGGAAGCGAAGCCGGGGGATGGACTCATTCATTTAACTTACGTGAAGAAAGATGCGGGGAGGGCGAGTGCGACGCAGTTCTTATTGGGGATTGATAAAGGTGATTAATTTAATTAACAAACTTAAACTTTTTTTTAAAAAATTAAGAATTTAAAAGTAAATTAACATTTTTTTTGCATTAAAAGGAAGTCACTTAAACACCTCTGGAGTGAATTACGTTACCGTGAAGGAGTTCTGCATTAGTAGCACTTCCCCTGCTGGGATCCCTGGAGCTGTTACCGTCGACGGGGAAAGGGTAAATGGAAAGGAGATTCGGGTCCGCGTGTCCCCTAGACCCTTACACGTCTTCACTTTATGATGAGAATGAGAATCATAAAAAAATTTTGATAATAAAAACTTCCTAAAAAAATCAAATTTCTTAAAAGCTTGTTGAAAAAATTATAAAAAAAAACTCAACTCAAACTGGTTTGCTGGAGCTTCCTGTTTCTTCAAGAAATTAAATCAAATTAAGTAATTAAATTAAATTTAAGTTAAATTTAATTAATAATAAAACTTAAGACTGAGGATTAAACAAAAAATCACAATTTTTTCATGATATTTTTTTTTCGTTTTAAACGAAAATAAAAAATGGAATACGACGAACAAATAAATGTAGACAAATAAACTGACAAGGATGAATAAATAAAATAAAACAATTTCAATAACAAAAAAACATTTTTCTCTTTCTTGGTAACATTTTTATTTTTTTTAAAACTTTTCCTTTTTCTCATCTTCTTCTTCCTTAATATAATTATCCTCACTCACAAATCCCTTTTCACTTTTTCTTGTCCTTTCGTATAAAATACATTATTACAATTATTATAATAATAATCATTTCATTTCATATTGTTTTTTATATATTATATAAAACTCGTACGTGTAAGTACGTTGATAATCGGAGGGAGGAATTAACTTTGTTTTTTTAAGTTTTTTAAGCATCATCATCGTCATTAATATTACAGTTTAGTTTAACTATCAATAAGGATTAATTCTTCTTCTTCTAATCATAATCAAACCAAACCAAACAAAAAAAACGAAATCAAACGCTTAAACTTTTAAACAAAACAAAAATATATTAATTTATGATTATTATTTTACATTAAATATTCAAATATTTATGAAAGTTTTTAAAAGTTAGCTCACTTTTTTGTTTGCATAATAATCTTACTTTTAACTTAATTACTTCACTAAACTTAACTTTTATTTCCGGCGGGCAGGAGCAGGAGAATAATTTCTTTTTTTGCCTTAAAAAATCAGATCTACTTTTATTGTTTACTTAAGTAATTATAAATAGTAATTTTTAATATTTTTTAGCTTAAAATTTGCCACGCTGCAATTAAGATCTCTCAGAGTTTAAAAGTTTCAAAGAAGTTTTTCTTTGTTTTGCGGCAAATTTTAAATTGCTAACTTACTCTTTAATACATTTTGTTATGCTTAAGCATTAAAACAGTTTTTATTTTAAAGGTTTATTTACCAATAAAAGTTTATAAGCTTCAATCAAGAAGACACAGAGTTTACACTTGTAAGAGAATTACACACACCAACAATGAAAGCTATTTTAAAACGCTCTCATCGTCGTCATCATCGATCGCAATTAGTTATTAATTAATTAATTTCAAAATTGTACCAGCGCAGCAGCATCGCATTATAGCAGAAAGAACTGAATTTAAAAAGGAATGTGTGAACCTGAACGTTGACGAAGAAATTGATTAATTTCTTTTAAAAATTACATTATTACAAGTGAAATAATTTATACAGTTTACTTAAAGCTTAACTAATTAAACATTTATTAACTTTTTTAGTCTTCATCATTTAATCAATTTTAATTGTTGCTGGCTGGTTGGCTTGTTATTGGCACGGATATTATTTTTAAGGAGAGAAGAGAAACGAAACGAAACAACGAAAGTGAAAAAGAAAGAAAGGAACAAAAGAAGAAGTGAAAGTTTTGTGGCTTTGCATTGCATTGTTTTTGCACAAAATTACAAATTAAACATTAAATATCATTTTAAAAAAAAGTAATTAAGTTTTTGTTACTAATTAAATTAGTAGTAGTAATAATAATAATAATTCTTAACTAAAATTATGTACCTGTATGTACAAAAAAACACTCAAATTTTTTTCACTCTTTTTGCGTTGCGAAAGTAAAATTGCATTGACATTGTTGACACCTGTTAACTGTTTTTTTTACTTTAAATAGTATTTTTTAAAATCTCTTTGCTTTCTTTAACGTTACACTTTAATTATTCTGGCTTAATTAATTGATATTATTTTTTTCAAGATAATTTCTGTATCTGTAATTTAATGATGACGATATTTTTTCATTTCATTTCATTTCATATAATATATATTGCTATATTGCTCCAAAAATATTTTTATATTTAATTGTAATTATTATTTTGTTATATGTTATGTTAATTAATCTGCATTGTTTTGCTTTGTTTAATGTTTTGAAGTGATTCTTCTTCCTCTTTTAAACATTATTGGACGTAGTGTTAGTGTTGTAGCAGTAAAATAATTAAGGTGGTTTTAATAACAATAACTTAATTAATTATTATTAAAATAGGGTTATTATTATTATTATTATTATTATTATTATATATTTTTAGATCTCTTCGTTTCTTGAGGATATGCAGGTAGTATTGTATAAGTGTACATCTAATAATGTAAAAAAAGGTTTTTCTTCTTCAACTTCAATTAGGGTTTATAGTAATTAGTAATTAATAATAAAAGTTTAGATTTTAAATATTTCTGACCCTGCTCTCTACTTCTTCTTCTTTTTCAATAAGTTTAAGATCATTCATCAGCCTCTCTGACATTTTGTAAGTAAAAGTTAAAAGTAATATTTAAAAAAGAAAGAAGAAGCTTCATTTTTTTCTTACAGTTCTTCTTATCTTCTTTTCTTCTTACGATACCAAGAAAATGTTTTCATCGTATTCTTAACAGTACTTTAATTTAATCTAAGTTAAAATTAATAAGTTTTAATTTATTAATTTATTTAAAAAAAAAACATTTTTTATATATCTTAAAGAACTTTTGAATTGCTGAAAGAACTTTTTTTCATTTCTTTATACTTTAATTTGCTGATATGGAACATCATCATCATCATCATTTGTCACTTTGCTTTACCTATCTATCGACCCTATCCACTTATTTTTTTAATAATAAATATTTAATGTACTTCTCTTTTCTACTTTGCATAGTGTTTTTTGCAATATAGTTATAATATAATGTAATTCTTTAATTATTCTGCTGCAATTATAGCGGCGATGGCAATAATACTGATATTTTTTTAAAACATTTTTCTTCCTCTGTCTCTCATCTGTTATAATAAAAATCTAGCTACGCTCACGCTACACTGCAGCTGCAGCATTATCATTCTAATCAAGATTAAATATCACTGTCATATATAAAAACGTCTAATTAAAAGTTAAATTGACAAAAAAGTCGAATGTCATATGAAAACGAAATTCAACAAACCGAAATACATTCTAATATTCTAAATGCACGCGAGCCTTGCTTGAGTTCTTTCGCGTCTTGCTTTTTACCCATTCATTTACTTTACCGCATACCGCAGCTAGCAGCAAAGAAAGACGAGTAGAACGAGAACAAAGACCCAATGATCACAAAGCATTCACATAGATTTCTCAATTGACCCCATTTTTCAGTTTGCTTACGCGCTAAGCAAGTTGCTGTTTGCGGTGTTATTTTCTGTTTGCCGAGAAATGCATGAAGAAGGTTTGC
>JAHZNJ010003503.1:0-10690 GCA_027744475.1 Lepidocyrtus cf. sotoi NNG-2020
TCTAACACGACACTATTTACTTCCCGTTTCTGTTTACATTTGCTTCATATTTTGAAGCCTTTCAGTCCTAGTCCTCACAGAGAGTAGGAACATATTTTCCATATATTGTATTCTCAAGCCGATTGAGGCAGAAGAGGATTAGCTTAGGTACAACAACGGTTACAAGTAAATGTAACGCAACGGAACTATGGGAGAGGACCATTGGATTTGTTGGTTTGGTTTGGTTTGGTGCCCTGTGGATCGATAAAAGTTCCGTTCAGTTTGCGTTGGGATAACAATTTGTATTTTACTATAATAATGTGGGAACACCACACAAACACCCATACTTATTCCTGGTTAAATACGCACCTAAAGTGAAGTGTCCATGTACTAACTATGTGGATATATTTTATATTATGTAAACTTAAACTGCCACTACCTTTACCAAAACTTATTAGGAATATTTTGCTTCGGCTCACAGGTAGTAGCAGGAAAGAGATACATAAGCCTGATCGCAAAAACCTAAGAAAATAAATTGGTCTTTGGAGAATACGACCTGGGAAGTGTTGTAAAAATCTGTATATTTTCTCTTTTTCCACGCAGCGTTTACTATAAAAGACCTTAGTTCGTGCATGTTAGTAGTAGAAGTTGTAGTAGAAGTTACCCAGCTAACAGTTTAAGCTTTTATGTTATGCAAGGTTTTTTTTTCTTCCGTTGCTGTTATGTTATGATCACACGATTATGATTATATGGCGTAAAGTTAGTAGCTATAAAAATCCGGCCTGTAAAAGCTTTCTAAACATTTTTTTACTGGGTTGGCTTTTTGTTTTAAAAAATCGTATACTATATTTTTTGCTCGAATACAGCCACTGCTGTTGCTGCTGCTGCTTCTTCCAACTATTTTTTCTTCTTCTAAGGGAAAAGAAAGAGGAGGTGGAATGAGAATGGGGCATTAGTATAAATTACGATGTCAGATTAGAATCTACAATTCTACATTAGCAAATAAAACAATAAAATCATTATCCTATTTTATTACTCAGAGAGTTTCCGAAGAAGGAAGAATAGTAGTAGACAAGCAAGCGAGCGAGCGAGTAAGCGACTGAGTACCTTTAATAGTCTTAACATATTATAAACTTCTTTTGTGACAGTATCCAATTCCCGTTTAAGTAGATGATTTAGTTTCTTAATTATACTAGAAAAACTGCTTTTTTTAAATGGAAATAAGGGGAGGAATGCTGTGAGGATATAATAGTGAAAGAAAGTAAGTAAAGTCCATAAATTCAACGATTTTAGAAATAAATGCAGTTTATTGAATGTATTTAGTGCTGGGATGATGGCTTGAGAAAGAAACTCGCACAATTTCCCGTCTTCACACCTTAATACTAAAATTCAATGTAGTTTAGCTCCAAAACAGCTTCCTTCGATTTACCTAAGATTATTATTCTCAAACAGTCACAATCAACATGAAAATGAAAACGCACACCCTGCACAGTGCAAAGCAGTGAAAATGCAGTTAATCCAAGTAGACCTTGCTTAGCTTTAATCCGAAGTGGATTGGTTTTCAATTTTATAAGAAATTTTGACTGGATTATAAGGATTCCATGTTTAAATTTACTGGAACTGCCATCGCAAATATCAAAGTTTTTGCCAGCCAAACCCGCAAGTCAATTTTTTCTTTGCGTTTACCATAGCATTTCCGTGCATGTTTATTTTAGCGGCAGCCACAATAACAAAAAGACTTGTTACACTTTGTATGCAGCTTTCATCTAGACCCTTTTTTCTTTCTTAGAAAGGCTACTTAAATGTAAACCTCCACCACCGCACTGCTGCCACTACTTTTCCCTACTTTTTTAGCTGTTTTATATACTTACTTAAGGATTTTGTACTACCACCCTTCGTTTCCCACCACCCGAAGATTTTATGATCTTTAGTCAGCCTCGTTTTGAGTTTGTAAGTAAGAAGAAGGAATAAAGCTCTTCCTTTTCTGAGGGAAAGGAGCTGAGTCGGCAGTTACAACAGCTCATAAAACCCTGAAGAACACAGATATTGTTTTTCTGGTGTGTATGTTAAAACTCCCGAGTTATTATTCTTAAACCTTGTAAAAAAGAACCATTTCCTCAGCCAACTTAGACTCGTAGATTACAATTTGGCAGTAACTTCTCGCTAAATTAAAAACTAGATACCTTTTTCCTGTGTTTATGCGCTCTCTGAGTGTACCTTAAGGCCAGTGATCTTTTTTAAAAAATAAATGGATTTGATGCATTTTTGTGTTTTCACCAGCAAATTTGAAGAAGTACTTCGTGTGAATTTATTCTTTCTTTTTACTTCATCCTCCCCACCAAGTTATATTTTTCTTGCAATTTTACTTCTTCTCCTTTCCTCGGCTCTCCCTTTTCTTTCACAAACGATTCTATTTCAAACAGCGGAGCAGCTAGACACCAAGACTGAATTCATTTTCGTCTTTTAGAAAGAAGAAGCAGCATAAGCAAACTCAATAAAAAAGGAAAAGGCTACTTTCCATTTTTTCTCTTTCAGCCTTATTTCATCCTTCTTTTGTCCAATCCACTACCACTATTCCCCTCCAGCCTATAGAATAGTAATCAAATCCATTTTTTCTTCTTTTCACATTTCTTTTTTCTCTTTCTTCTTAAAAGCTTACAACCACCTTCACCTTCTTTTCCTCCTTTTAGGAGAGAGGGTTTTTACTTCCCTTGGACGATGGGCAAAAGACACGAAAAGGAATTATAATCATGCTCACGCGCTTATCCTCACACTACTATTCAGTAAAGTAATAGCAGTAGCAGCATAACATCTTCATCTTTCTCCAACTAAAAATATATTTTCTCACACCATCTCTTTTTTTAAAAGCACTAAAGAAATACACACATGCACGCACGCATAACACATGTTACAAAGTTTACTTTGGTAAGTAACGAAAAGGAAAGAGGAAGAAGTATACTACTACTATTCATGCTGCCTCATAATCACCAAAGAAAAAAAGCAGTAACAAATTATTATAGAGTGAACGAGAGAGAGAGAGAGAGAGAGAGAGAGAGAGAGAAAGAGAGAGAAGAAAATGCTACTGCTTTACCAAAATTCATTTCTATTTCCATAAGTTACGCGTCTAGATCCACCTCCACCATTTTTCCTACTTAAAAAGACTGTTACTGAAGGAGAAAGGTATGCCCCTTTCCTTTTCTATAAATAATAGCTTATACCGTTTTTATCTTCTACTTTCTCCATTGTAAACCTTTTTAATGTGATATTATTAAAGAAAGGTGAAAACGAGTCGTAGCAGATGAAGAAAACTCATTTCATTAAAAAGCGAAACATGAATAGAAGTATTTTGATAATAATAATACTACTACTACTGCAATGCTGCTACTACTACGGATGCTGTTTCTCTGCTTCAGCTTTTTACAATGTTCAGCGAAAATATAAAAAGTCGAGATCAAAAATATATACCTACTCACCAGTGAGCCATAGAAAACATGACGATTCTCATCGCCATAACATAATCCCAAGAGAAACAAAGTGAGTAAATCTAATGAGGAGGAAGTTTTCTATAAAAAGGAAGAAGGCCAGCAAAAGAATAACATACTGGGTGGGTGGAAGTTAGGCTTTTCTTTCTCTAGTAGCTTTACCGAATATCATCATCCCATCGTCGCCGCCACCACCTTCAGCATTATCAACAGTAACAGCAGCAGGTTTTTTAGGAATTTGTTTCAGAATTTTGGAATGGACCTCTTCACAGAAAAAGCTCGGAAGTTACCAAAAGGGAGGAAGGAAGTTGCCTGCACAGATCAGGGAGTGATAATTCCCTCAAGGCATAAAAAATTCTTTTCCCTCTCCGTCGTCACAAGTTCTCTGCTGTTTTGTTTTGTTTATTTATTTCTAAAGTATTATATAATATAGTAGCTGGATGGAGTCCGAGAGATTTGATCTAGTTCTCCTGCATCAGCAGCATCATTCCCATAAAACTGAGAGAGAGAAAGAGAGAGAGAGAGAGCTGTAGGGACTCATCCACACATGTTTCTGCACAATAAAAAACTGGCCTTGGTTGGTGATATAAAAAAGGAAAGATTCTGCTTCTGGATAAGAGAATGGAGAAGACAAGAGCGAAAGCTAGAAAAAACCCAAACAATGTATCAGGCTGGGTAAGATGAATGTAAGTAGGTAGGAAGGATGTCTCCAGAAGGTTACATGTTGGCATGGTTCACATTAGTATTGGTAATATTGGTTCAGCCCTCTTCATAGAAATTTATTGAGGAGTAATAATAATGTTAAATTGGACAATGGTCAGACGAAGGCGAAATAGGCAGTTCTTTTTCCCGAAAAAACTTATATGAAACGCACCCGCACCCATTTCCCAACTTAACCATCCGGACGGACAAGAGAAATACGAAAAATATTGTGGTCTGCTGTAGCAAAAAGAGGCAATAAGATTGAAAAACAAGTTGGGAATGGGAAATACGCGCAAGAAGATGTGAGTGAGTGAGTATTATTATCTATCATCATATTTCCCTTCTTCTCTGTCTTTGTATTCTTTTGTGTCCGAAGTTTTCTTGTAAGTATTCACTATTCCGTGTTGTTGTAGGGAAGGACGAAGCCTAGTTAGTTAGTTATGTAGTACAAGTTGGTTTGGGCTTGCTTCACTGGCTCGGAAAAGGAAATGACGATGATGTTGATCATCATGATCATGATCAGCATCATCATTGCATCGCCACCACCATCATCGTCATGATCACAATCAACAACACGGTAGTACATGATCTTTGTGATGATGATTCTTCCTCTTCAATCCAATATTTTTCCACTTCCCTTTCCCTACACTTCTTTCTTTTCCCTTTATAAAGTTTTTTTTCCTTTTTCTTCTTGTTTAGCTTGGCTCAATTATGGAATTCCGTTCACGATGGCCTTTGGCTCTGTTCACTTTTATCATCACCAAAGCACCAAATCAATAAGTTTCTCAGCGGCACGCCGGCCAAGTCAACGCTAGAATGTAAGAAAGAAATGGTCTAAAAACATGGTAAATTCTTTACATGGTTGGTGAGTCAGTACATCCTCATTAATTGTCAACTGTTGCCAAGTCGTGCATCTTGATTAAATGACCGTCGTTCTTTTATTGATCTGATTAAATAGATGAGAATTACAATAATAATCTTAACCTAAATGCTTACTCTTATAAATCAAAGTATAATCCCAATTATTGTATGTATTCTTCCCATTTGTACGGTCCGTCATGTCATAACATAAAAAAAGGATAATATCTATGGTAAAGTAAATCGCATCGCATTCGCATATGAGTAGTTCTCCTTAAAAAGATTTTGGACAAGGAATAAAAATAAAAAAGGAAATAATTTTCTGATGTTGTTGATGTGTTCGATGCTGATGATGATAATGATGATGATGGGGTAAGTACGTTTGTTTTTCTCTGTATCTCTTTTCTAAAGGACTTGGAAAACTACCTATTAAAGGTGGAACGTGGAAGAATTTTTTTATATGGAGCACACTGATTAAGTACACATGAGTGCACAGAATGGGGTTGAGTAGTGGTTGTTGTAGTAATGGAAGATGAGGAAGGGAGAAAAAGGGGAAACAGAGGCTCATCCACTTCTTCTTCTTCTTCAACTTCTTCTTCACAAAAGTATGAGAGAGAGTGAGAGAGAGGGAAAAACATTTTCCTTTATGCTGCTGCTGAAGCTAAACTGCCACCGTCAAAAACAGTGAAGGGAAATAACCTGACTAAGTAGTTGTAAGAAGAGAAATAATGGGCTCTCCTGTTTCTTTTTAGCTTACTTAAATAATATAATTCAGATGATGATAAAAAAAGAAGAGGGAAGAAGAAAGAAGCAGTAAAGATACGCCGTCCTCGTCGTAATATTATAACTTGTTAGAAAAGAAATCGTGCAGTAGTGGTGTGGTGGCTTTGGAATGGAATGGACTAAACTGGAGGAGTTCTTTTTAGCTTCTTGAAAGAGCGAGAGAGCGACGCGACGTAGAATTTCCCCTTCCCATTCTCTTCTCTCCAGCAGCACACCGTTTCCCCATCATCATTCATATTTATTCACGTAAAAATCTTGATTTCTAGCCAGAAGAAGGAGGTATATCTATCATCGATGGTACTTGATAGAAAAATTTATGAACTATTCTTTGTTATTTATATGAGGATCCCCTTACTAACTTCCCTTCACACAAACTAGGTGGAGGAGCAAGGTGGTGGGAGAATGGGACCTGACTTGACTACTGCTGCGGCTGCAACTTGTACAAAAGAGGTTTCCTAATTTACAATATATTTTATTTTTATGGGGAATTCTTTAAGTGACCACAAGGGGCAAACCGGTATTGCGGCATACTGTATGATTGCTGGGCAGTATCCAAGCTAGAAAGAAGCAGGAAGGTATAATACGACAATTTCAAAGCTTCCTAAAAATATTTTTTTATTGTTTTCCATTCCATTCGCATAACGGTTTGCTATTCAATAAAAAATTTAGTTGAAAATAAAACTTGCAGAAAACAGAAGCTATTTCTGCCGGCTTTTATGCTTATTCCTGCAAAATTGTAAAAATGGGCAACGTCATTTTTTCTTCTCTTCCTTTATTTTTTTGCTCATGGCACGGCAAGTGCCACGGATGATGTTCATGATGATGATGATGGTGATGGTAATGCTGATGCTGATTCCAAATAAATAATGAATAGCTACTACTATAGATGAGCTTAACCATATAACCAAAAATGTGATGGGATCTGCGAGTTTTCCTTTTTGATGGCTAGAAATTTCTCCTCTTCTCCAGAGTGACTGCTGCGGCTGATCATTCCAAAAAGTTGAATTGTATTGCATTGCAGCGAAAATATTGGGGGAAGAAAGAAGAAGAAGGAAGAATATGGTCAGAGGAATTCCGAGAGTGATGAGCTTGTCTACTTTTCCCATTTTCTGGGATGCATATGTAGGTTGAAGGATTAATGGTCATACGTGCCATGACTCGTTTAGGGTGGTGGGGGAAACCGTTTCTGTCTGTCTTATATCTACCACCGCCGCTGCTCATTCCCAACCTTCCTTTTTGTACACCATGCTATAACATAACTATAACATAGCTTACATGATCTCTGATTCCTTACATCACCTATTTAAATGCAGACATTATTACTCACGCTGCATTCCCTTGTTTAATCATTTCCACCGTTTTGCACACTGTAATGTTATTAAAGAAGGAAGAATCATCAGCATTTTATTTTAAAATGAGCAGTGAATGACTTTTCCCTTACTAGGCAATATTACTTTACTTTCTATAAGATGTGTAGCATTGATACAATATCTTGGAAAGTTTAGAGGGTTCATTTTCTTCGGGATTTTTTATTATAATGAGAAGAGAAGATAAAATAACATGCTTGCCATGTCACTAGTCACCAAAATTTGAAAGTAATTTTCCCTTTTTGAAAAGCCGAAGAAACTAAAAAAAAGTTTTTTTCAAACTGAAAAATGATGAAAGGATCATTGGGTTATGGGCTAGTCAGTCAGCTTTAGCAACATCATAGCTGAAGCACCAAATAGCTTTCCAATTTCCCTTCCCCTTTTGCTTCTTTTTCTATTTCTTCTCCTATGAGATCAATTGAGTGGCTTTTCAAGGAAACACGAAAAGGAGATTTATGCATTCGGAGATAGTTTGATTGACAAGAAGAAGAAAAAGTTTTTTTAAAGAAAGATCAGAAAGGGTAGGGAAGCTTTCTGATTGTGAAGTTTTTAAAGTGCATAATTAAAGTACAGGCTTACAGTTGAAAGTAGGCTTCTTTTTTAATAGAGTTGATTCTTTTCAAACAAATGTTATATATGATAGAACCACTACTATTAGTAACTTGCTTGTCACGTAGTAAATAGAATAAATTCACGTCGTTTCTTAAAGATATACGTGGGAGTTGAGAGCTCCCTTCACATTCATATTCCTCCCTGGAATTTGACATAAAACGGGTATGAATGGTATTTGAATTTGCACCACCACTGTGAGTTCTAAAAGCCAACCAAACCAGGAAGCATTTCCTCTGACTGACTGCCAGAAACTATGAAGAAAAGTAGGGCTACTGTATGTACATAATAGTATGTATGTCTATTCTATTACACTGCTCTGCAGTTTCCAAAATTAGAAGATGGACTACCAATTTACTGCATAATTAATGACTTTTGTCGAAAAAAATATTGAGGAAGTTTCCCTGTCCCTCCTACATAGAGAAAGATCTCTGCAAATAAAATCTGAAAGTTCTCACACGGACCTCCTCATATCAAATTATTTTTCACAGCTGAGTTAGTGCTTTTGGTGGTATTGGTGGTGGTAGAATCAGTAAAACTGGAACAAGCGTGACAGGAGAGATTAAATAGGGGCATGAATGGAACAATCCATCAAGTATTGAAGGCATACAAGCATCAACATTTAATTCATCCATTCAGTTTTATTCCTTGAGGATACACAGTTGATGGGAAAAGAGAGAGATGAAACAGATCAGTGCTAATCTTTGAGTAAATAAATGTAATTGAAAAAAGATAGGTAGAGAGAGAGAGAAGGAGAAAGAGAAAAGAAAGAGAAAAGCGGAGGGAGCTCGAGGTGGGATTCCATGGGATCAAGTTGTATATACACCCACCTTCTCTCGCTTGTTTTTCTCTCTCTCGTTTACTCGCTCTCTCTTTCTATAACGTTAAATAGATCAAATGTTTCTTCTCTCCCGAAACATGACTGCTCAGAGATGGATATTGATGCAGAGAAACTCCTACAGGCAAAAATATACAGACATAATAACTAAAATGGTTCACAACACAAACCAAATCGCTTATTTAGAAGAACGTATTCCACATCCACCTTAACTAACTAAAGTATGGCGAGCGAGCGAATGAGCGGAGAAAGAGCGTAAGGGAGAGTGAGAAAAAGAAAAAAGGACAGGCAGAGATGAGTTTACAGTCTAAATAAGCTCCAACAAAGGAAGCGGGGCTGCGGAATGAGGAACTCTTAGGAAACTGAGTGTGTATAACGAGTAGTAATACTTATTTACTCTCGCTTTTCCATTCCACTCACCGTTTTGTTTGCAGTTAAGATTTACTCACAAAAAAATTGTTCCAAGTGCTTACGTAACCAAGTAGTAGATCCTGGAGCCCCCTTTCCTGGATGAATTCCTGCTTATTTACACGTTTTGTAGATGTTCCCACGTTCTTCTCCTTCATTTCATTTTATGCCTAAGAACTTATTTTTCAACTCAAAAGCAAAGCTACTCTACTGCCGCTGCTCTGCTGCTGTTAGACGCAGACAAAGGAATGCTTTTAAGCTTGAAAAATACGGGGAAAAGGGGGACATTTTGTTGAGGAAAAGAAGTGATTTGTAGTATGAACCAGGACAATTATAAACTCAAAAAGAAAAAAAGAAAGTTGTTTCTTCTGCTGCTCCTGCTTCTTCTTTTTATTCTTCTTCTTATTTTCTCTCAATTCAATCTCTGCATTTAAAACGAACGGATTTCTGCAGAATGATGCAATTTTCTTCTTCAGAAGAAAAGGTGCATTAGATTCATGAGTTTAAAAAATCAAAAGGAGTTTGATAGAAAGAGAAGAGAGAGAAAGAGAAAACAACATTTCTTTTTTCTGGATATTTTTTCTCTCAACTTCTACTTCAGCTCTTTTTCCCAACTTACATCACTGAACTTCTCAGATTCAATCCAAATTTATCAGCTATTATTCCTCAATCTGTATGAGCTTTGAGCTTTTAGTGGTGAAATTTTTCACATTCTTCCCCTCAATTTATCAAGTCAAAGGAAGAAAAAGTGGAGGTGGTGGTGGAGTAGGTGGTGGGGAAGAAAGAACAAAAAATTCAAACGTCAAGATTCTTTCAAGTGATTTGGAGTACTATCTCAAGACCCATTTTCTCTCTCCTTTGTGTACAGGCTTTACACACACAAAGAGCGAGAAGAAAAACTATTTTCGCAGAGGAAAAAGAAGGAAAAAAGGCTAAAAGCATTTATTCCTATACTTTTACTTTTCTTTCTTTCTTTCTTTCTTTCTTTCTTTCTCTCATTCTCTCTTACACACATACACACATTTCCTCAATCCATATTCGACGGATAGTTTTGTTAGCAAAGCCGTTTGTAAGTGTTGGCAGAGGAGGTATATACAGCGGCATAACATTAGTAGATTCAGTGTCCCAAAATACAAATTTAGTTCTCCTAACTAACTTCTTATTATCCCTATTATTTGCTATGTATAGCATTTGTTTAACAGAGGGAAACGATGTGGAATAATAATCATCATAAGTAAGGAGTAAGTAAGCAGTCGTAATTTTAGATGCTGGAACAGGTAGTAAGAGGTTATTCAAAGGCACCCGGGTTTTGTTTACTGCTACGCTAACGGAGACCAAGGAGCAGCATATGCTGTGTTATAATAATAATAACATTAACATTACTTATGTATGGTAGCTATATTTAATATGAGTAAACTCAATGTTAGTACAGCTCTGTATACTTTCTGTTTCTGTATAGGAAAACAGTATTTTTTCTCCCTCTCCTTTCTACCCGGAACAAAAGTAAACATTGCTTTAGCTTTAGGAATTCGTTCTGTTTACACAATCATTTCAGCTCTAATGCTCAATAAGCGACATTTTCTGTTCCACTTGATATGAATATTATGAAGATGAAATGAATATACAACCTACAAACGAAGGAACAATAGTAGTAGTAATAGTAA
>JAHZNJ010003504.1:0-26880 GCA_027744475.1 Lepidocyrtus cf. sotoi NNG-2020
GAGATCTACCTAGGTACTACTTACACAACACCACAAACAAAATTAATTTGGGCAATAATAATACCTGTGAAAACCTCACGTCTCACGTCACGCAAAGACAGAGACGACAGCAAAACTAACGAAGGAGAATTTATTTCCTTTCTTAGAAAAAAATAATTTCGTGTTTTGCGGAAATCAAGCTAATTTACCCTTTCCTTTCCTCAGTAATTTCTCTTCTTACGATTTGCGTTAGTACTAAGTGAAAGACACTGGAGAAGAAGAAAACTATCAACGTGTTCGATTTACTTACACTTAATCGGAAGTAAAAGTAAAAAAGTAGCTAGATTAAATAATGCGATATTTTTCGCTATGTATTTTACAAATATTATTATTATTGCACGAAATCGGAAGCACTTTCGTCTTCCACTTCCACACACGCTGCTGCTCCCTACTGCTATGATGATGCTGCTGGTGCTGATGAAGCCACCACTGCAGATGATGGCATTATGGCTTTTTAACTGAAACTGTGTATGTAAGCCAAACCAGCAGCTGCTCCAGTTTCCCTTTTCTTCTTCCTCTCTTCTTCTCACTCTCACTTCTACTCACACACACTCGCATTCACTCTCTCTCTTTCTTTCATCGGATTCCTGTGGAGAAAGAAGGGATAATATTACGTTGCTGGTATTTGATACGGTTTATAAGCTCTTACTTAGCTGCTGTGCTGGTGCTGATGCCCAACTTAACTTTCAGTTTCTAACGAAGAGACAGAGACAGAGAGAGAAGTTTTTCTTTCCTGTTGATTGCCCCCTACTTACACGATCCCACTTGCACCTTCCAAAACAGCAGATTTGCTTTCCCAACAGAGTAAAAACAGCAGCACTGCGAGTTTTGCTGTTCCTAACAAAAGATTTTTTTCTCGACTTTACTTTTTCTTTGCTTTACTTTACTTAAATAGAGAAGGGAAAGGGATACGGATATGACTTGGTTTGTCGTTTGCTTGGTTAAGGTTTGTTCCGTTTCTCACTTTTTTCTTTCCTTTTCCCGTTAAAATAATAATGCCCTGCTGCTGCTGTTCCTGCCGTATCATGCCGTGCCTGCCACCTATAAAAATCCGACACTACTTTACTCTCATTATTATTTAGAAAATACTACCCTCCATTTCCTTTCCTGTTGTAATGTTTCCTCCTCTTTATCTCTGTAATTCTCCCTTCTTCCAAGCAAATAGTTCCATTTCCACTTACTTTTACTTACTTCTCATTCTCATTCCTTTTACTAAAGAGCAACATGTCTATGTCACGTCGTTCGTTGGAAGACGTCACTTTACCACATTATACAATGCACCACACCATTATCATTTAAGTGAGAGTAGTTCACCGTCATTTTTCCTACAGCATCATCCCATCACATCATCATATCACCAACAACCACACACATGTGAGAAATCTAATCCTTTTCATGTTTTCACTCCACTTTGTTGTTGGTGGAACATCAACTTCAACATCATTGCAAAAATGGAAAATCAAATGTGGGGAAAAGAAGAAACTTTTAAAACTTCAAGCAGCTCGGCTCAGCCTAGCCATCATAGCTAACATTCAATTCAGCTGCAGCAGCAGCAGAGCAGCTCTCATTTCCTCTTTCTCTTCTCCTTTTCCCAACAACAACATCCTCTGATCATATCATCTCCTTAGCTGAGCTTCTAAAGGATTGCCAATCCTGCCATTGCCATGAACTATTATACTTGTTCCCTACTTTACTTTTTTTAATAATGATTTTGCTGCTGCTGCTGCTGCAGAACTGCAGTGGTAGTAGTGCGACATGTCATGTTCTCTTCATCATACAGAGAGGAAATAGTACATGCCAGGCTATTGTGCAACAATAAGTTTTCTTATGGAAGAAGACAGACGAGACGAACCAAGATAAATTCCCCATACAATTTCTACTTACCAACCATTTACTAACAAAACCACTACTCGTGCGATTTGATTCTAAAGGAAACTAGTCCTTTTCCATTCTTTCATTCTTTCGCCTTATTACTATCCATACAAAAGTTAGAGCTAGAACTTTTTAAGCTTTAAGCATAAGCCGTACAACTAACAACCGCATCATTACACGTTCAACTTCCACTTCCTTCCCATTTTACATTACTTAATTCTTTTCTCGGAAGGAGGAAAAGCGAAAGGAAGAAGACGAAGAAGAAGGAGTAGTAAGAGAAGAATGAATGCAATACAACAGCAGCAGCAACAACAACAGCGTCGTCGTCGGAGGCACAGCTTTACCTTCATTCTTTCTTTGCTCTTTCTGCATCGCATCGTCGTCGTATGTCGTGTGTATAAAAGCGTAGCTGTAGCTATTCCGTGGAATTTTGTCGTCGTCTTCTCTTTCCTCTTTTCCTGTCTCATTCCTTATGCATGCATGCATGGCAGCTTTTACACAGTTCAGCTCACTTCATATATTTTTCTTGTATTTCGAAGTTTAGGGAAGTTTTTTAGATTTTAAGCTTATTCCATAATATTCCATCATGATGCATATTTTCTCATTTCCTCTTTGCTTCTATCTCTTTCTCTCTTACATGCCCTTCTAGTATCTCATGCAAAATAAATGAAAAGGAAAGGATCCCATTTCATTTTCATCGTAAGAAGTTCAGAATTCGCAGTAGAACTTCTTCGCTTTTTTAAACGGTGGAAATAAAGCTTAAAAGCTTTTCTCATTGAATTATTCATAAAGATACACAAACGACAAGAGATAGAGAGAGAAAGAGGAGGAAAGTAAAAAGAAGTAGAACTTTAGTGAGTGAGTGAGTGTCCCAATCATATTATCATTTATCGTCATCGTCGTCTATAGCAGTACTTTACCAATAATACTAAAAAATGCAATGCATTATTCATACAAAAGCGATATTTTTTTTCTTTAAGAATATAAAAATACTTCATTTTCTTTTATTTTCAGACTTACTTATTTTCCTATAAAGATCTTCTCCTTCTTATCAGCATAGTAGTATTCCTTCTTAGCTAAAATTTTCTTCTCCTCTCAGTTTTATTCTCGGCAGCCTTCCAACCAGGTCACAACAACCATCGATGCGATGTTTTAAGAAAGGAAGAAAGGAACGATGAAAAAAATTGCATAGAGGATAGACGAATAGATCTTCTGTTCCGTTCGAAGCGTATTTTTTTCTCGCAAAAAACCAAAATGCTAATCGACTTTGTTCTTACGAAGAAGATAAGTTATTGTGCGGTTTCACTTCCACTCCACTATTCCACAGTTCGATCTATCTGTGAAGGGAAAATCCGATTTCTCAAGTTGAAGAAGAAGAAAAGTGTCCCCAATAATAAAGTTTAGTATTTTTTTTAAAGAGTTTAACCCTTTTTCTTAACCTTTTTTTCGAAAATAGATAAAAAAAATTATGTTTTATTTTTATTTTCTTTTTCACTTCTCTGCGCGAAAGATTATATGAAATATGACAAGTCTGAGAAAAAACTTTTTTAGGACGACGCGACGCGGTGTTGTCGTTCCGTTTTTCGTTTCGGAATAATTATGAAATATTTATGTTTTTCTTGCTAGCCAGCAGCCACTATCAGTAAGCCCATGATTTTCTCTTTAAAGTTGACAAATGAGGATGGTTAAGATGAGTAGACATCACCGGCCAAAAATGAAATTATATATTATCGGTTTGAAATAAGAATAATAATAACAGTAATATTTAACAACAACACAAACACACTTCTGCACACATGTCAAATAATCAGATCAGATCGGGAAATCCGAAGAAAAATGTGCTATTTTACGAGAATTTACAGGTCCGACAAGAAAACGAAAAAATGGGAATCCGAATGAATCTCTTTTTGGCTGAGATTGTTTTGAGGTCTTTAGGTTTCCTATTTTACTCAAGACTGCTTCAGCGTTCCAAAACTTCGACTTTTTCCTTTTCCTACAGTTTTAATAATAATGTCATGTCAGCGTATCAGAAGCAACATTAGCAGCGTCGCGTCATCGTTATCGTCATCATCATCAGCAGCGAGTCATCATGCTTTAGTAGAAGTTGACGAGAGGAGCCGGATCGTAGATAAACATCATCGCATTTTTTCACACACGCACTATTGTAGTAGATGAATAACTGACTCACCCTTCATCAGCGCAGCTCACCATTCACAAAAAAAATAGCAATTTACATTTAAAACTAATGCAAAAAGGGCAGAGGAGCACAGAGCGTTCGCGTTGCTCATTCAATTCAATATAATATAGTAATGCTTTTATAAAATGTTTTTAGTGACTGACGACGACGGCGGCTTGTGTAATGATAATATTTACAATTTTCACTTCCTCACATGTCTAACCTCACCCAAATATAAAGAGAAGAAGAGAAGACAAAAAACTAATCAACTTTGACTGTAGTGGGAAACGATGCGATGAGGTGAGTTTATGATTAAACGTGGCTGTTGCTGCTGCTGACAAATAACGATTTAGCGCAAGCGCGCAGCATTAAATGTATCTTTTTTTGCAAAATAGAAATGAAACGATGATGATGTACTGCAATGTTTGGAAAAGTGACAGAATCAATTTTGTTCTTTATTATTAGAGAAAAAAAACTTTGTTTAAGGGTGGGTGGGTGAATTGGTAGATCTTTTCACAGAAGCAGGGATGAGATGATCGTTGCTGTTGTCATCAAAGACAAGGCAGAGAAATGGAAATTCCGTGTTTTACTATTTAAGCTTTTTGTAGCATGTCCCATATGTATCCGTCGTGTCTATGTACTTTTCGTTCTTTCTAGAAAATGTGCTTTCGCTTTTGTAGTAACAAAATCCATTCGCTGAAAATTTGCGCTTTGTTGTTTGTTGTTTGCCAATTCAAATTGCAAAAAGGGATTTACTTTTCCCTGATGAGGATGAGTTCTATGTAAAATGTAAAACCAAAAGGGAGAGAGAGATGTACACGTACAGCTTACAAAAGTAACAAAAAAACTGAACAAGAACAAATGAAACTGAGCTAATTTCATGTAAAATTCATGGTGTTTCTCTCATCCACCTTTCCTCCACCCTTTCCAGGAACAATTGATAATTGAAGGATGGATTTATTTTCCTCCTCAAACAGACAAACTCAACACAAAAGTACACGGCAGCAACAATCACTAAAATTCAATTCATGCAAAGGTACAAACAAACACGGCAATTTAATCAAATTGGGAATCAGAAAATGACAAAACCCTTTTTTAGTTTGCTGTGGTTGTAGAGCTTCCCTTCTTGTTCTTCCTGTGTAGCTATATCTATGTTCCTCCACTCAACTTCACTACACATTTATCCACCACGGTTCAATTTTTTATACGAAAAGCGATTACTGATTTGATAGCGAAAGCGAATTTAGCTCTCAAGCTGTGAGATGAGGTTTAGGCCTGGCTGAGAGAGAGAATGATTCAAAAACCTTCAATCACGTCACTTCAATATTTGGCGATATGGCAATGAAATGATGTTGAAATTGAAATGGTGGCTCTTCTCTTCTTCTCTATTATTAATGTTTTTTGTAGAGCAACCAACTTCCACTTCCACCACAATCACACACAATCAGTCAACCAACCAACCTCACTTTACTTACTTACACATCAAGGAAGACTTTGTTGTTGGCAGTTGCAGTCAAGGAAGGAATGGAATGAGAGAATGAATGTGGAGGGGACGAACATTTCTTTAGACGAGTGAAAAAAAATTAGATTTTCCTCTTCAAGGAAGCTTAGACGCTGCGCTGCTGCTGCAGTACTAAAGTCTAAGTAAGTATTGAGTAATGATGACTTTGACTTTGATATGATAGGATGTGGTTCCTGCTTACTTCACTTCACTTCAGCTTCACGTTCCTGTTCTTTCTCAGTTCTTGTTTTAAAAAAAAACTTTTCCTCTTCGTCTTCTTCTTCAGATTTTATTTCTCTCTCAATCTCAATCTCAAGTCAAGCAAAACTCTCAAGACTTCAATTTCAATCCAGCCAAAAAGCCATGTAATTTTCATGAAGGAATGTGAATGAAAGAGGTTTTTCTGGCATGGCAAGGCAAGCCACAAAAAGTATATGCCTAAGCAACTCTTATGTAGAAATGTAGGTATGCAAAACCTATTTGACTGCTCTTCACTCCTTCCTCTCCGCTTCTGCTAATAATTCGTTTTCGTCTCTCGGTCTTCCTTCTTTACTTCACATCACAACAAATTCGTCAATAAAATATTCAGGTGGTTCGCTTCGCTATAATATTATTCTCGTAGTATATAAAAGTAAATATATTATACTGGCTTTAGTTGATAAGGGAATTGTTGTATAAGTTCTTGTTGTTGTAGCCATGCAGCAACGATGAAACTATTTTATCCCACCTTGAACTTAACAACTCTGCCTCTGCCTATTCTATCAGGGCAGAGCACAATACAATACACAAATTTTTACATACAAACTAAGTGAATAAGAAAAAAGGGGTGAGTTTTTTATTTGTGGTGGTGGTTTGGAGACGGAGACTACTGCTGCTTACTAACTTCACTGAACTGACTGACGACGGTGAAGAGTTCTTTGACAACACAAAAACACAACAACGGCATAGGTACGAGTATGACCAAATAGCAGAGAGAGAGGGAAGACGAGGGAAGGCAAGACTAAAACTGACTGACTCACGTTCAGAGGTAAAGGTAAGTCGAAAGCATTATATCTACCTAGTCAATTTGAAAACTTTGTTCTTCCTGAAACAACAACAAAGTACACAGCAGAGAGCTCCTCCGCTCCGATGTGATATGATGTAATAATACCTACTACTACAGATGGATAATTTCATGAAGGAAAATTTCTCACGTGAGAAAAGTGGAGAGTAATAGAAAGAAAAGTACGAACAACCAGTGTAGTAATTACCAATATTATGCTTTTCAAAATACTTCGAAAAAAGCTTAGAATTTTTCATAATCATGCCATGTTTGAAGCACCCCTTGTTGGTCCGTCCACCAACATGCATAACATTCAACCACCTACCTACAGCCACCACCACCACCTCCACTCCACTCCATCCACAAACAAGCAACATCAGCATAAACGCAGACAAAAAAACGATATGATGATGAAACCGACATTGATGCTTTCTGCTTGTTATGAGCTTATTACGCCATAATAGCTATTTGAAAAAGACTATGTCTGTGAGCGAGGAGAATGCGAGGAACGAGAGTGAGTCCAATCCACAGTCCACGTCCACCTGAATAATGAAGGTTTGCTGCTCCTGCTTACTTACTTATTTACTTGTGCTTCATGATTATTTTATACCTGCTGGCATATCATCATAGCTGCTGAAGAGATATAATTTTTTTCTTGGAGCTCAAGAATATTCCTTGGATAAGGTTGGATAGATTTGATATAGTAATGATAATCATCATCATCGTCTTCTTCTTCATCATCAAAGTAGTTTGTATCGTATTGTATCGCTGAACTGTTTTGCTGTAACATTTTAAGCGTTCTTCGATTCGAACAATAAAAATGTTTACATTCTACGTGGCATGCTCCTTTTACGCTGTTGCTGCTGAGCTGTTGTTGTAAAGCTATTTTCAAAGCTGAAGAACTGTCAGCTTAGCTAGTGAGAGTTCCTCACTTATATATTATATCCATAACTTCTTCCTCCATCCAATCCTTTTGCTCCTGATGTGAGCGTGAGCTTATTACAGTTTTACCTGAGTTTACCTATTTTAGTTTACTCTTTTGATTTGCTACACCCTCGCTGAGAGATTTACAATAAATGAATAAAAAAAAGTGACAAGCGAGGGAGTAAAATTTCGAAGTTTCAAACCGAGGGGAAATGAAAAGGGTTGATATTGAAAGTTTGGCCGTGTTGCTTTGATTGTTTGTAGCTTATGTGTACATATAATACATAAAAAATGTAGTCATTATTATATAATAAAAATATCTTTCATACTTTTATTTACTCGACTGCTTGTGGCTTTTTGGATAGAGAAGAGGGATAAATAAAAATGCACAGCGCAGTGCATTCCCCGCAGCACACAATAATAAAAATAAAACGCCTGGGATAAACTTGCTTGGCTTTAGTTTTGGTTTTGCCAAAAAATCCAAAGAGAGAATGAGAGTGAGAGAAATTTTATGAGGGTGAGTATAAGTATAATGAGAGTGAGAGTATATTATGGCTTACTTTATATGGACTGCAGATTACATTCAAGCAAACAAACAAAAGAAAAGTAAAGTAAAATGAGCCTGAGCTCTTGAAGTGAAGTGAACTATCTAATAATTTTCCAGAGAACAGATAAAAGCGAAATAAATGTTTAAAATTTTAGATTTTATTTTGGCAGAAAAGGAATGAAATGAGCAACACAGATACTGCAGAAGCAGACAGTAACAAATTAACAAAACAAGAGCATGTTCCTTATATTGTACTCCAAGAGAGAGGATGATGATCTCTACGAGAATCTGAGAGATGAACATGCATGATAAAACTGTTGTTATGTTTAGGCAATAATGATAATAATGATTCACTTCTTTACTTGAGTCTATCGTAAGTCTAGTAAAAAAAATGCTGCTGTGCTGTTGTTAGGCAAGACCAACTAACTTTTATTTTCCTGGTTTGTTGGTTTGAATTAAAGCTTAAATCCACTTGGTGCAGTACAGTATACATCACAGGTACAATAAAAAGTACATCATTCATATCCATATCATATCCTCAAACAACAGAGCAAAAACGTAAGCAAAAGCAGTCAAGCCGAATGAATTAAGAATGAAAATTTCATGTTTTTTTGTATTTATTTGTAGAATTTTTCTGGATTTTGTGTGGATGATAAAAAGTAAAAGGATAATGATTATGACATGAATGATGATGATGAAGATGAATAGAAACAATTATGCAAGCAATGCGCAATGCAATGCAAGGTTATAATAGACTTTGTACAAAAAAGGCTGTGATTTTTGCAACGCAGCAGCTAGCGCGTGAAAGGAAGTTCAGTGAAAAAAATACATAAACTTTATTAAACATGCATGCAAGTTTTCGTTATCACTGGAAAAAATGTAGTTTGTAGTATAATATTTAAAATTAATTCAGTCATTACTACACACATGTACCATAAATTTTTACATACTGGCACTAGGTAATTATCATACAGCACAAAAAAGCTGAAAAAATTGCTGAAAATGTGAAAGACAAAAATATTTTCAAAGAGTTAAACTATTCAAAGCTTTTTGTAAAATTGTAACTCTTTTCTGATGGCGATGTTGCTGTTGCTGTGATCTTGTCGTAAACTAAAAAAACTGTTCATTTTATGCATGGCTTCCCATACAAAAATGTAAAACACGGGGATGAAGAAAAAGAAAAGAAGAATGAAAAATGAAAAAGGTAGCATTTACGATATCTTCTTCGCCTTCCATCATCATCACATTTTTTTACGCAGGTGGTCGTCTCCTCTTGTTTCCTCCTCACGGTGAATTTTAAAATCTGCTGCTGCTGCTCCTGCTTTTTCAGCGAATGTGAAGGTGGTTATTGCACTTTTCATTTTTCTTAAGAAAAGAGGAAGAAGAGCCATAAGAAAGAACCTGAGCTGTGAGCTGAAACTTTTAAAATTCATCATCACAAAATTCATAAATTTTATCCGCCTGCCATGTCAAACGTTCTTTTTCAGAGAAAACCTTAATGGGGTTCTTTTCCCTTTCCATTTTACCCGTAATAGTAATTTCTTAAAGCAATTTTCTGAAGAACTGTGAATCTTCTAACGAACTCGGGTTAACCACGTAAATGGTTAAAAATAAGCAGGTATTGAATCAGTCGTAATTTTCGCGATAAAGTTCACGAACAAGGAATACATAAATAAAATTACTCTGGATTTTTAATGCCTTACACAAAAGCCCTGCTTGTTTGATAAAAAATCGAAGAGGATAGAGGGGAGAAGCATTTCATGAAAATCGTGAAGAATATTTGATAAATGTGAATTAAAAATTGCAAAAAATGAAGGGGAAGAAGAAGATGAGCCGCCTAAATAATAATGATGGATTAGGAGAATTAAAGAGCATAAATTTTTCTGGAGCTATCTGTGGCTGTGCTTTGCCTTTGTGGTTTTTCTCTAGCTCGGGTAATGAAAAATTGCAAAACGTTGAACATTATGATTTTGATGTAATCTTCATTCATAAGTAATTTTTGCAAAGATCTTCTTCATATTATATTCGGTAAGAGTTTTTTGCAATTATTTTTAGAATTACTTACTATCCTATGAGATTGGGAATGTATATAGCGAGGGAAATGTAATGATGATAATAATAACACAGGAATGGAAGGACATGGACAATAATAAAGTAATTATGGGTTAATATTTAAAATCATCCGACTAAATCACTCTTCTCTTCAGCACATCGCACATCACTGTACGATGTTGTGTCCGTGTGTGTGTTATGCGTTTGCGTTGTTATGTTATGTGAAATTAGTTTCGTCATAATTTAATGCAATGCAACATTCATTCCAGACAAACAGAAAGAAATATAGGTGGGTATAGAATGATAATTTTGGGGAGTGAATTTTATGAATTAAAATGATGAATGATAAATGAAATGATGAATTTTTGACGTTGATGCTGGACCTTTATGCATGCATTCGGAATCATCATAAAAATACAGCATGGACTATGGACAAAGATTTTTATGAGTTTCAAGGTTATCTATATTCGATGAGATACCTATTATGTACTTTTGTACATTAGCGAGTAAACAGGGAACTGCATTGTAATGAAAATTTGCTATGGACTGCGGTTACTGTCACTATTGATATTTTGTTGTTAATTTTTATGTTGATGCGTGATGCATGGTCATCGAAGTGAAGCGCAAAACGCAGGATTTTTTTTGTAAAGAGACTTTGTTTTGTTTTGTAGCAGCTATGCTTTTACCTCACCTCGCTCACCTCATGTCAGCTTTTTTGTAGCAGTATTAATCTTTGAATAGGGAGGTTTTTGAGGAAGGAGTGCCGATAATGATAATGATGACGACACAAGGATAAGCTAACGAAATGCATGCATGACTGTTGTGTCAGCTTCCGGAGTACTTACATATACAGCTTTTACATATTATCAATATCAGCAGCTGAAGGAAATGCTGGAGGGGAGATTTCATAAAAATTTATTTTATTTTTTAAAAAAGTTGTCAAAAATATTGGTTTAATATAAAAGGTTTAATATTGTGGAAGTGGAATTGCAAAAGGTAATTGGTTTATGGAGCCTTTCTAAATTCACAAGGGTACAAGGTACGTACCTGAAACCGAAACCAAAATGGCAAAAGCAACTTTCAGGTTGTTGGTTAAAAGAAAACGAAAGGATTCGTTTCATTTCATATCACATGTCAGTTTGATTTTGATATGTCAGTCAGTTTATTACGAGTACAGTTTGTGATAAATCTTATGGGTTTTTGGATCAAATACGGATATAAGAGCAGATCAAAGAAATAAAAAAAGAGAGGGTCGAGTAATCTATATAGGTTTGTATGGTTTACTTTACTACTAGTGCTGCTGTTGTTATATAAGAAGGCTGGGAATTGGAGCAGCTTGTTTTTGTATCATGAATATTGATGACAATGACTGAGTCTGAAACCTGATTCTGCTTTTACTTACGGATTTGCATTGTTAAAAAGTGTAAATAATTTTTAAAAACTATATTTAAAGCCCACCACCGCCACCGGGACAATTTTCTAACATGCATGGTCACAGCTACGACCACGACTGTTATAAAATATAAAACAGGTATGATATTATAATCCTTAATCCCGAAGGAATTCTAAAGTGGCTATACTTAGGTAGTACGCAAAAGGGAAGAAATTACGTAATCCTCCTTTTGCCTTCGGCTCTCTGCTCTGCTCTCATGCAATAGACTTTTCTCAGGCTCAACTCGGTTACTATTTCCTTACTCCTTTTTGCTGATCTGATCCTCTTTAATAAAAAATGTTACCCAGGTGGGTATTATTGTATTCTATTCGAATCCAACATTTAGCTTTTTACATCCTAATCAAACTACCGCCGCCTTCTTTATCAAGTCAAGAAGACAAGCTTAAAGTAAAAAAACCAGTTTTTCATTAGAAGAAGAAAAAAGGAGAGAATAATTTTAAAAAGTCAGTTTCTTTAAGAAGCGAACAGTTGGGCTAGGCCAAAACAATTGAAACGTAAATGGATGCCTTCTTCTTAGTTAACTCCTTTCTCGATAGTAAGTAGCAGCAGCGTAGGATTAGCGTTAAGCATTATTATAATAAATTGCCACTTTGCCACATCACATTCACATATCGTATCAAATAGAGAAGTAAAAAGCACGCACGTTGCTTGCGAGTGATTCATCAGCGAGCGATTTAAAATAGCAGGATGGATATTGCGTTTTTTTCTTTACTTTATGAACAAACCTATCAATTTACAGATTGCTATTGTTGAGAAGAATCCATAGGTGAGTTCATGTAAAAACCTTTAAATGAATAAAAAATGAATAAAAAATAAAAAATGTTGTAGTTGGTTGAGTGGACGAAATGAGTCATCATTTGATGAAAAAAATTGATTTCTTCGCAGTTATAAATGTACCCCTAAATAGTTTACAACTTTGTAACTTACACAGCTTTGTTTATACAACGCAGTGATATGCTTGATGGTCATTTGTTGGTTGATCTTCTAACAATTGACCACAAAACTGCTTCTAAAACAATTGCATGCTCTATGTCATTATGAAGATAACAGTTTGAATAGTTTGAAACAGCTGCGTAGCTGTTTGCTGCTTCATATTTTTGTTACATAATCATTTCACTACTAAATTAAAAACCCGATTTTTTTACTTTTTTCTGAAGAAAGCGTAGATAGAAAGAAAAAAGAACCAACAAAATCAACTGCCTGCGGCAATTGATTAGGCAGATAGAGATAAATATTAGAACAAAAAATTGCATTGAAATGATTATTATGGCTTTTACAAAAAACGTGTGGAGAGAAAAGTACTAAAAAACCAGAGATTCGTTCGTATGAAAAATTGAGAAAGTTGATAAATCCCAATTTGAGACTGTTCTGAAACAATTTTAGAAGCTTGGTTTCTCAAAGCTACTTATCATTATTTAAAGGAGGACAATATAAGATTCTGCTGCTGTATAAAATTAGTGCAAGTAAATTGATCCACTTTAATGCTAATGGTAAGTGCTCAGGCGCTCACTGCTGTACTCATTCATAACGGTACATATTAAATTTAATAATAATTTCTGTAAATTTCGAATGAGTCATGAATAACAAAAATTCAGATAGCAAAAATGTACTCGAGAATGATGCATAATCTAGCTTTTGTACCTGCAATAGTAATTCAACAGAAGTTAAGCAGAATGGGTAAAACGAGAAAAGGGTAGAAGTATAATGTTTTGTTGCATAATAACAGAAAAACCCGGAACGGCCTGTCTCTTTATTGACTAAACCATCATTACATTTTTACCAACTCCATAATACACAAATCATAAATCACTTAAATCAATTATCAGTAAAGTAGTAATATAACCGAGTGAAGAGTAAGGATCAGAATCCATATTATTGATATTTTACAATAAGAATTTTATTATTTTTTGATAAAAGAACAATAATTTCAATTAGTTTTCGTAAAAGAAGAAACGGAAAATTAAAAACTAACAATCATATTATATATGTAAGAATGAATTTCCATGAAATGAATAATTTAATAAATAATTTACTTAATGATCCTGATTACGATGTAATTTGGCTACTTCTCATTCTCTCCAGATCTTTCTTTTCCATAGAAAAAGCCATCATAATAATTTTTGCGAATTTTTTTTGGTTATGGATTTTAATTTGGAAAATCCTCCATCCTCAATTTACAAAGCTGCACTTGGTGCTCTTCCTCCACGGCCTCCAACGGCTGCAGCAACGGCTCCCGGTCTCATTCGTACCAACATCGCTTCAGCCATTTCGCATCTGGTGAAAGTTTTTACATTTCAGAATCGCCATTAAATATCAAATCAAATGAAAAAAATTAACCAAACTACCTATTTTAATTATGAACAATTAATGTACCTTTCAACAGCATCATCCAACTCAGTTTGTGCCTTTGAGAATTTAGCTAAGTTGAGGGCAGCAATTTCTTCCTATAACGTCAGTAAAAATAATTTTAAATTTTAGCCTGTCAAAGCGTAACTAGAGAAGGGAATAAATAAATAATTTTAAGATTTTTCTTACCGCCTCTTCAATCTGTCTCTTGTACGTCCTATAAAAAGGTAAAAGTATATTGTATTTTAATTCACAATTTTATGCAAATGAGCTAATTGAAATGATATTTATTTTTATTACCTAATCTTCTGTTGCAATTTTTCTACGAGGTCAGCCATCTTTTCTTGGTTTTTCCTGTCCTCTTCGGCTTGGAAGGCGAGCTCCTTCACTCTCCTGTCTGCCTTGCGCATGTTCTTTTGGGCGTCTCCTGAGCAAAAAAATGACAACAGAATTTAATGAAATTGGATTGAATTTAGTAATTTGAATAATTTAATTTATAAAATAATTATTGTACCGTGAGCTTTTGTCTGATAAAAATAACCGGAAGTAAGTTTTAAATATAATTTAGAAATTTTAACAATTTTTAATAGTCTCATTTATTTACTTATATCTGATTAACTTACTTGGCTTGCTCCAATTCTTCGATTCTCGCCAATCCTTCGCTCTCATACTTTGCTCTGTATAACTGTGCCTCTGCATTCGACTTTGAAATCTGCTTTTGAATTTCTCCCTTACCCTCGTAGATTTCTTCTAGTTGTTCCCTCAAAGTGTCCAAGTCATGTTCAACGTTCCTGAATTTTCCCAAAAGTGTAGCCCTTTCCCTGGCCTCCTCATCTGCCATACGCTTAGTATCCTCAAGCTGTGTGGCGAGGGAAACGCGAAGCTTTCCGAGTTGAGAGATTTGGCTCTCAGCTTCCTCAATCTGTCTGGTCATGTCTTCGTTGTCCATAGACATCTTCTTCTTGGTCTGGTCTACTTCACCCAATTGCCTTGTAACCTGCTCGAATTTGTTCTGGATCTCGGAGATTTGTGCCTGAAGGTGCTTGCCAAGCTTGATATTGCCGGCTTTCTCGTTTGATAAGTGGTCCATGGCTGCGCGAAGGTCATTGAGCTCCGTATCTACACAGAAATAAGAAATCGTCAGTTTTATTTAATTTTTTTCTTGATAGAACTTTGTGTACAAAAAATGTGACTTACTTGCGGAACTCCTGTCCTTCTCAGCTTTAGCCTTCATCTTATTCAAATTATCGATTTGCTCTGCCATTTCTGCAACAGCGTCATTATGGCGCTTCCTTACTGAAGCCATAGCAGCTTCATGTGTAATGTTGGCTTCTTCAACTTCCCTTCTAAGTTTAGCTAGCTCAGATTCCCTCTTCTTGTTCATCTCGATTTGAGTTGAGGTTTGTCCTCCAGCTTCCTCCAATCGTTCACCCAATTCCTCCAATTCCTTGGCCAAATCTGCCCTCTGTTTTGATGCCTTTGCTCTGGCTTGTCTTTCAATCTCAAGTTCTTCTTCCAACTCTTCGATTCTTGCTTGGAGCTCTTTAATCTGTCTCTGGAGCTTAGCGATGAGAGCATTCTCTTCTTCCATCTTCGCGGAAATGCTGGAAATCTCCTTGTCCTTCCGTTGGATTGCCTGTTCCAGTTCCTTCTTATTTCTCTCGAGGTCTGCAAGGGCTTCCTGGTTCAGTTTCAAGTCTCCTTCGATTTTATTCTTGGATTTTTCAATATCGCAACGAACCTTCTTCTCCCTCTCCAAGGAATCTTCCAACTCATCCATGGCTCGCTCCAACTTCGTCTTAACTTTGTTCAGACCGTTGAGCTTGTCTTCTTGGGCTTGGCAGTCCTCTGCGGTCCTCTTAAGGATTTCTTGGAGGGATTTCTTCTCCTTTTGTTGTTTCGCGATGAGTTCTTCCTGGTGGGAAAGTTCTGTTTTGAGATTATCGATTTGTTGTTGTTTAGATTGGGTCTCTCCTTCCATTGTTGAGAGGCGGGTGGAGTTCTCTTCCAATTCGGTTTTCACTGTGTGGACCTCGTGCTCCATCTTCTTCTTTTGTTGTTGGAGTTGTTGTCTGGCTTCCTCCTCTTGAGAGAGGCGGTTATTCATATCCTATTTATCAATTTTAAAAATAATGTCTCATTTTACCCCAAAACATTTAGACAGAATAGAATAGAATGGAATTAAATTGCAAATAAGCTCTACTGCGACGCATCGTCAATATCGTTTCTTACATTGACTTGGTTATCCAGATCCTGTTTCTGTTGTTGGAGACGATAAATCTTATCACCGAAGTCAGATCCCAAAGCCCTCAAGTCATCCAACTGCTTCTGAATGCTGTCCTTTTCCTTGGCAAGCTTCTGGCTTTTAGTTTCAACCTTCCTCCTTTCTGCTTCTTCCAGCTCTTGAACTTCAGTTGCCTTTGCCAATTTTTCTTCGAATTTCTATTTAAAAGAGCATAAAATAAAGGGTTTAAAATTAAAGGATATCAAAGTATTTTTAGTCAGTTTTTTTTCAATTTTCAACCAACCTTAATCTCATCAGCAATACAAACAACTTTCAAAGTAGGTTTCAGAATCTTCCACAATGCCCACCAAGGCCAGCAACGAAGCTTGACGTAGCTCCTCAAAGATCTCTGCACAACTTCCAGAGCCATCCTTTGTTCCTTCAAAGGCTTGTAAGTTTTCTTCACGAGGTAGTTCCTTATCCTGCTTTGCATCCAGATGATGATCTTTCCGATTTTGTCGTCACGAAGTTCTTCCATCTCTCCGAGTACTCCGGCCCTGAAGAATACTTTGGTGTGGCCAACCCTCCACTTATCAGCCTCCAATCCGATGTGTTCGAAACAAGCTGTGGCAATCTTCTTGTCTTCCTTCTGTTCAGCCATGGGCTTTCCGGCTAAGATGGAGTAGCGGAACACGAAGTCGCTGTATGCCATCCTGTTGGGGAATCCCTTTCGGCAAATACGGATACCTTCAAGTACACCGTTACAGGTGAGCTGGTGCATTACAAGGTGAGAGTCAATCAATCCCGGAGTTTTCACTTCGTTGGGGATAATGCAACGAATGAAATGGGGATGGGTGGCCCTCAAAGTTGTCATCAAATTGTTCAGTTGCTCCTGTATAAGTGTGAATTTCATTTAAAACTTAATTAATTTCCAGTCAAATTACAGCTTTTCATTTAAATAAAAACACAGTAAATTGACAAGTCATCGCCAATATCACACACGTAAAGGTCACGAAGAAGAATAGGTTCACTTACAGAAACAGGGACTGATTCTATATACTAATCGTTCTCTAGACAGATCTAATTTTTCTAGATTTACTAACCCCTGGTTAAGTACTGTTTTGTTCAGGGTTTCCACTAAAGATAAGTTATTACAGATACAAAGAAAGATCGTCATTAAGATCCTCTTCATAATTATCACAATAAAACAAATAAAAAAGTATTTACGAACGAATCAAACGATTAAAACAAAAAGAGTTTAAAAACAAAGAAGAATGAATCTATTTTTGTATTAACCCGATAAGAGCTGCTGACAGTAGAAAAGCCGGAACCCTTTTTCTTTCCTCCTGAAATGAAATAAATCGCAGCAGTTCTTTTACAAATTCTTCTTCAAATTTGTCATAAATACTTTCTAGAAAACGGGTGAAAGAACAGAACATTTTTATTTCTAATTGTGAACAAGTATAAGGTTGTGAAGGGTTCCATTCCATATTGCATTGCATTGCACTTTTAATCTATTTCTGGATAAGTAGATAGTAATTAAAAGGTTGAAAAATAATACACAGATCAACATAGGTATATAAATAGAGAAAAAGAGAAAATATGTGTGTGGGGGGGAGGTACAAATATTGCATTCATATTTTAATCATTAAAATCAGTCAAGTCAGGAATGATTTTTCTAGCGAGAATAAGATAAGTTTAAGGGAAAGTCATTTTGTGATTCTCTTAACGCAGTATTGAATTTATAAGGTTTGTAAACTATGGAAGCACTAAATACGGTAATTTAGGGTTGTGTAATAATAGGGCAAAGGGCAATAAATATTCTCCATGCAATTACATAGTAATACTTTCAAAAGGGTACAAACGAAAACACTATAACGGATTGAATAGTAATTTAAAAGGTTCTTGGGGCACTGTGAGAAATCAATCGTACGGTTTGGTTTGGTATAGAAAAAGGGAAACGCTTTGTTTTTGCTTTTATAAGAATTACTTTTCTGCTTTTCATCTTCAGACGATAGAGACGAGGACAAGACATGAAGACATGAAGTAGTAGTAGTCATTTGACAACAAGAAGATCAGTGACGTTGAGACAATTTTAGACTTTTCTTTCCCTGTTGAGATTTGAGATAATAATTTGATTGATTTGCTTTGTAAATGCTGAAAAGCTTGAATTTTTGGTGAATAGAAAGCTAAAATTATTAAATCCTTTTGAAGTATTAAAAGTTATTTCTCATTAAATGTTTTAAAGCCAATTGGTTAAACACGACGGTGTACCTCCTTTAGCATCAGCGCCTCCAGATTGACCAGGATGATCAGCAAAGATCTCCTGTACCAAGGCATTGGTTCCCTTCTTGAAGAGATCCACAGCAGTATCATTCAAAGGATCCTTATTCTTCTCCAACCACGCCGTAATATTGTAAGGTACGGTTCCAGCGTAGTGAACGCAAGAGAAATGAGCCTCAGCTTGACCTGGCTTAGGTGGCTTAGGCTTAATGTAGCAGGGCGTCTTGCTCAACAAATTGGAGTTCAACTTGTCAATAAATGTTTGGTCAGTAGCTTTTGGGAACATAGACTCTTCTTCAAGAATGGAGAAGACACCCATGGGCTAAAAAGTCATAGGCATTACAGAAAATTGGTAATCATAAAACAATAAAAAACAAAAAGATAATTAAAAACACTTTAAAAGTACCCACCCTTTCCATCATTTCAATACAAGCTTGAAGATCCATTCCGAAATCTTCAAAAATCCAATCCAGACCTTCCCTTTTGTACTCTTCCTGCTCCAGAACGAACCTTGTAATATAAAAAATGCTTTGCTATATGAAAAATGACGATGTAATCTTACCGAATGAAATTTTGTATTGTAATTCGTTGCTTAATACTGTGAAAATAAATCTAATCTTACATGTGATGGTTGAAAAACTGCTGAAGCTTCTCGTTGGTGAAGTTAATACACAGCTGTTCAAACCCATTAAACTAGAAAAACAATGAAAAATGAATTAATGGCCAATTAAAGATTTCCAACTAATTTCTTAATTGTTTTGATTAAATCATAAATATGTTTTAACTTACGTCGAAGATTTCAAATCCGGCGATATCCAACACACCAATGAAATGTTGTCGCTTTTGCTTAGTGTCCAGAGTTTCGTTACATTTCTTCACGAGGAACTTGAAAAGCCGGTCGAAGATGGCTTTGGACATGGCACCTACCGCGTACAAGCATTGGTTGACGTTCTGACCTTTGGTAACGAATTCTGTGCCGACCTTGATCCTTGGCTTGACGTAGGCATTGTAGAGTAGCTCACCATCGACGCCCATAAGTTTTCCAGTTTTATCTCCAGCCTTTAATTAAATTAGAAAATTATTTGTAAGTATTTAAATCTACGTGCGCAATTAATTAACCTCACTGTAGTGATTAATGCTACATTTTTACATAAGTACCTCAGCGGCATCAGGTTGAGCCTGCTCCTCACGACCTTGCTGTTTGAATTTCATCTCTCCCATGTGCATCACAGCAGCAGTGATGTTGTATACGTTGGCGCGTTCGAGGTCGGTGAAGTTAAGTACTTCGAAAGCAATCTAGAAAAAGTTTAAATAGTTTGATAATATTAGTCATTGCAATTACGTTTCAATTAAAAAATTAATTAGATTAGAATTTTTGCTTTAAGGAATTTCATACATGGGTTTGCTCCAACTCAGCTCCATCATCGACATTGGGAATAGTCGTCTTACCCTGGGACACGAAATGGTAGTCGTGAATTTCTGGGCTCAAAAGCAATTTCTCTCGGAGGCCTGGCACAGCGCCAGACATCATTTGATAGAAAATGTGGTAGGAACGCTCCAAAGGCTGTTGAGAGATCACACGAGCCTTCTCCAGTAAATCTTCAAAAATAAAGGGGAAATTAATTACCCATTTTTATAAATAATTACCACATCATGAAAAATAATAATGATTTTTATTCTTACAAGTTTCAATATCAGCACCAGCCAATTTTCCAGTTGGTCCGAAATGGATACGGATGAATTTACCGAACCGTGAGGAGTTATCATTACGGGTGGTCTTGGCGTTACCAAAAGCTTCCAAGACGGGATTCGTTTGCACGATTTGGTCCTCAAGGGAGATCTTCTTCTCTTCACCGGGTTTACCAGAAGCGCCAACACTGGCGAAGTAAGCAATGACCTTCTTTGTATTCTCAGTTTTCCCCGCTCCAGACTCACCAGTAATCAGAATGGACTGATTATTGTGATCTGTTTGCAATAAAAACATTAATTTAATTTCTTGATAACGATTTGTCGTTTTGATTTAATGTGGAAATCATTTTACTTGTCAACATTTCGCTGTAAGCTCCATCAGCAATAGCGAAAATATGGGGAGGGACCTCATTCCTCCTCTTCCCGTGGTAAATCTTCATAGCACGTGCCGTGTAAATTGGGTACCTTTTGTACGGATTGATGGCAACGCAGAAAAGGCCAGAATAAGTCTAAAAGGATGCATTAAAATCATTATTCAGTAATTACTTATCCTTAAATGTCTTTATCATATCATGTCATATTATATCCAAAAAATAAAAATATATCAATCTCTAATTAAATTAGTTTCATTTCTGATTTCAACATTCAACATTCAAAATCCATCCATCCATCTTCCTCTCATTTATTTACCGCAACTTTAAAACATTTCCCTCGTCCTTAATTGATTAGCTTCACGTTAGCCAAAATTGTTTAGTTTCGTTAAGTAAGAGTTTCTCATTTTTCACGCTAATTACTGCTCCACTGTGTAGTCATTTACAATAGGAAAGATTCGAATAAGAAATAGCCTTGTCTCATATTCATATAAAAAACTTTAAAAAATTGTCTTTCAACTGAACCATCATAATATCGTCATCGTCATAATCTCCATTTTCCACCGTTTCACTTCCTTTCATTTGCCTTAACACCAACACCACCCAAATATTATTCCTTAAACTTAGAAAAGCCTTACTTTTCCATTTTTCTTCCGTTGCTTAAAGAAAAAAAATTGGCATTAGTGCCAGAATTCCGCTACTAAAAATAACTTTTATCTTTCTTCTCATTCTTCTATTCTCCCATCCTTCATCATTACAACTCCTATTCACAAGTAAAATTGTACTTACAAAAACTAAAAGGAGATGGAGAAGTAAAGCAGAAAATTCTCCTTTTCAAGAGTATTCCTGCCTTTTTCTTCTCCCCATTTCAAATCTTTTCCTTTAGTCTCGATTTCGATAATTTAAATGTGTTATTATGTTATGATGTGTCAGAGAAGCGGCAAAATAGAAGAAAATAGATTTATTCCTAACATGATCTAATAAAAAACGACATAATCTGAAGATTCAAAAGACATTTTATTCCGAATTAACAGAATTTTCCCTAAATTTCCCTAAAATGAGTTTTTAGATCTCTTTTAGTATGAGAACGGATATCGTATTTAAATTTCTAATAAAAATGCAGTTTTTTGCATCTGGTTTTGTCCGATGAGGAACTGATCTGAGAGAGACTACGTGGAAATTTGCATTTTGGTGTTTATTTGGAATGGACGAGTGTGTTATGTAAAAGCAAATTTAAAAAAACTATTTATGCTTCCTTTGTCAAAAAAACCAGTCAAGGTTCACTGATTATGGCTACGACTATGACGTCGATAAAAAATCTTTTGTATTCAGTTATACTTGGAAAGGAAATAGTTGAAAGATTGAAGCTAGGCATTTTAATAAAATTGTTTATGGACGAATAGATATCCGTTGAAAGGAAGGGACTCCTACGCAAAACAAGAATGGATGTTGCTGTAGTTAAAATGTTGATAGGAAAGATTATGACGATGCGATACGATGCGCGACGCGATTACATGATAACAGAGAGAGTGATGATATGATGTAACGTTAAGAAAAGCATGGGATGACTCATACAATGAAGATAGAAGAAGATAAGAGCAGAAAAGTGCAGATTTTTGGAAAAAATACCAAGAAGGTGGACGTACGTAAGTAACGTACTACAAGACAAGTCGGTTTGAAATGTGATATGATATATGTCTACAATCTAAGTTTTTTTATGAATTCTGAATAATGCTTAAACTTACATAAATCAGCTTGGCATAGTACCGCTGTCTAAGATTGTGGAGGACGGACGCTTCATTCAAATAAGTGAGATTACTCATGTCCTCTGATTTCTCGTACTTTGGGGGGTTGACTTGGCCTACTAAAGCCTTCTTGAATGATTTTTCCTGTAAAGGATGAAAAAATACCATGAAAAGCATTCAATTCAAAATTACTCAAATTGAACCTCATGTCTTAAAAATGAATCAATGTACATACTTCTCCATCAACTTTCACAGTAACTAAGTCCCCCTTGGTCCCTGTTATAGTACCTAACGCGTAACTCTCCTTTTCATCGGGTATCCAACAAGCGGTCTTCGCATCGTAAGGCTTGGACTGGTTGGACAATTAAAAAATTTCAATTAGAAGAAAGATGGTAAAGTTAATTAATGATGAATTAGGGGTACTCTGAGACTTTTACCTGATCCTGCCTTTTCATTTCCAAAGAAATGAAGAGGTATTGAGTTGGGTCAGGCTCCTCGCCCTCCTTAAACTTCTGTTCAATAACCATCTTGCTCCTTCGTTAATATCTCTATAAAACTTGCTTAGTTAAATACACAAAACCCTTTTTGTTCGATATAAAAATATTTCTAGAAAATAAAAACTACACTTTTTACAGATGGAATTTTTCCTTTTCTTGGACTTTAGGTATAGGGAGACTTCAGTTCTTTTAATCGATGAGGGGTCGATGAATCCTCCGCTAAACTTTACTAAACAGCCCTTCTGAACAGCCCTTGGAGAAAAGGAGCCCTAGAAGAAGACAAAAGCATTTTTTAAAAAAATAATTAAGTATTTTCCGGGTTACGGTTCTGGGTGAGTAAAGCCGTTGTGGTTGTTTCACTTACACTTCTCAAAGCTGTTCTGGCTGGATCGCTGGCTGAAGTATAGGGAAAAGGCTTACCAGTCGGCAAAAATCCAATCCCCAGCAAGAAAAATAATGCTTACGACTTACGTTAGAAGATAATATATTCTTCAAAGTTATAATAATATGGAATGAAAGAGTTCATTTTTGGATATATTCGCTTCCCTTCTTGAGAACAGCATCGGTTTTGGTTTTTTCGTATCATCACAGAACCAAACGCAGAAACACGCAACGGAGTTCATAAGACTATATCCGATCTTAAAACGATGATGATGATGATATGAGAAGGAGGAGGAAACAGTTCACTATTTGGTGGTGATATAATGTTGATGATTATGTTCATATGCCATTCATCCAAATATGAAGCGTTTTTATGAAGAAGAAAAAATCCCATCATTATTTGTTAAGTAACTCTCGAGATATGTTCGAGAAGTTGCTGCTGCTGCTGAGCTGCCGTTGTTGTTGTTGTTGAAATATCGGAAGAACCATCATCGGTATTGGAATAGATAGACCGGAAGGAAGGAAAGAATGCTTCGGATTTCGAATCCGTCTTTTCGTCGGTTTTTGCTATTTTTGAAACCTACCGAGCCAGAGAAAGAAAGAATAAGCATTAAAGCAAAGCATTTGGAGGAAGCTTCTTTTTAAAAGATTTTTTGTTGGAGGTGGTGGCGTGTTGGGGAGGAAAATAAAAAAATTGAATATGAGCTTCTGTTCCAAAAAGTTGATGAAGGATGGAGGAAGGAAGACATGGTTTAACTCTTTCATTTTTATACACTCACTACAGCACGGTTTAAAGCTTAGGGAGAGAAAGTAACAGGAAGAAGAACGTGCTTGAGTGAGTAGCAGCAACAAAGTATCTTTAAAACATGCACATTGAAGAACGTTATGTTCTACGTTATTATTATTATGAAAAATTCCTTAATGAATAAATGTCTTCGTGTTAGATCGGAACGGAACAAGCTGCTTGATTTTAAAATATTGGAAGCAGTGCAGCAGTCAAAGCAAAGTAGTTGAAAAATAACCGGCTTATTTTCCTCTCTGTCGCGCTGCCTTGGCTCATGGCTCAAGCAACAGGATTTTCCTTGCTCCGAATAATATGCACAGATATTTTCGCAAGTTGTCTTCATATCTGTAAAATTACATTTTTCTTTTCAAAAAATGCATGAGGAGGAGAAGGTTGAAGATGCTTTTAAAACTTGTTTCAGTTTTTAGTCAAAGTTGAGGTTTGGAAATGGAAGGCTTCAGAAAATTTTTAAGGAGAATATGAGAAGAAAAGCAATTTGAAACACAACCGTTTACAAAATAATAGAAACAAAAAACGTTATACAACAAAAAATACTCGGCATAGTTTTGCTTATTTCACTGAAAATAGATATTCTCTCCCAATAGGGTCATTTGGCAAGGAAGATGAGTAGAACAAAATGAATTGTGAACTAATAATAAATAAATATCGTTTTTAAAAACTACTTTCGTAGTATCTGTAGCTCGAGAATAAGGTCGCCACCGTCAGTGAAGTAAAGAAAGTCCAAGTCATAAAAGTTACTATACTATAACTCGATAATGCCTGCCAAACGTAATTCGAAAGAATGAAATGGAAAATAGCTAGAGAGAAGAAAGAATCTATTGAGAAAAATGCATTGATTTCAAGACTTGTTTGCTCTGAACGCAGCAGTACTTCTGCTTCGAGAAGAGTTTTCAAAATTAATGAAGAAATGACGACGATGATATAATGAATTTATTAGGTTAGGCACGTATGCCAATTTTCCTTGTTGTGTTTGTGCTTTATGACAAAGAATTTGAACAATTTGGAAAGAACAGCAGCAGAGATCATTTCCAACTCCAACCCCCATTCTTTGCAGAGCAATTTAAAATACTATATACATGATAAAATATTGTACGGAATTCGTTAAAAAAATAAAAAAGTACTTTTTCTAATACATATAAAAGTATTTTTTAGCATTTGCTTTCAATTTTTCAGAAAAAACATTATGAATTTAAAATTATTTAAGATATCAATTATATTTAAAAAGTATCCAATAAATTGGGCTACCGCGTCTGTAACAGGATGTATAATTTTCCATGCTCCTTTACAAACATGTAAAGCTTATGCTAAAATTAAAAATAACTTTTAACAAAACAAAACTAATTCAAGACGAAATGAACATTTATTCAATTTCAACGTAAATATTTAATTTATATTTGTTCATAAGAATATTAACAATGAGATTAAATAACTGAAGTAAAAAATGATTCGACAATTCGAACTTTCTCAAACTGAAACATTAATAGATATTTTCATACAAACATCTTAATGTATGTGAAATAGAAAATCCCCATTATTGGGAGCTGCATTACATTTTTAAAAACCATAATATACATATATACATATTATAATGGCTTAATCGTAGCCGCGAACAAAGTACATACATTTAAATATATTGTGAGTAAAAAGTGGTAGAAGAATTTAAGTTATTTAAAAATCAAATAATTATTGTAAATGTACGATACATGCATAATATTATGCATATTACAATAATTTTTTTCTCGCGTTTTTCATTTCTTAAGCCAGTTTTTTATAGATGAGACGACTGGCTGCATTTTCGTCTCTGTAAGAAGATTCTTACCTTCTTCGTCAGGAGTTTCAGATAATTCCCTTTTTAGATCGACGAGCAACTCCACGATCTTGAACAGCCCATGGTCACACTGACACATACTTAAGCAAGTTGGGCACTTTGTTAGTGCCTTTTGATTCACGCGATTATTATAATCGCTCTTCCACTTCTTGATCTTTCGGACGTGTTCTGGATTGCCCTTATAATTCTCCAAATCGAGTTGGTGCCCATGGAGGTCTTTATCCTCCTCCCTCCACCACGACTTATCAACTCTGCCCGTTTTTGCTGGAAGGGTTGGTGATGACACTGATGACGTACTTGGGCCTTCTGCGGGATTCGATTTTCTTTTCCTTTTGCGTGGTGCAGCAGTAGTTGTTGCTGCTACTGCGGATGCCGATGATAGAGATGAACTTGAAGGAGAAAAAGGGATCTCTTGTATTGGAACAAGAAAAGAGTTGCCATAATCATTGGCTAATTCGTTTTGACGATGATCTTGCTGGGCGGAAGGTAATGATGGCCAAAGGTTCTGTTTGCTATTCCCAGCTTGTGCTGGTAAGACTACCAGGTTTCTTTGAATGTTGCCACCGTCAGTTCCGTTTGAGAAGTCCGAGAAACTGAAATAAATATTTCGGATAAAAAATAAAATATTATGGTGCAAATTCTGCTATTTGCATAATTGCATCCCATATGGAAAATCTTAAATGAAAGAGTTTGCATATTATGTTATAAATTATTAAATGATAAGACCTCCTTACTTTCCATAGTACAAGGTTCCATGGTCAATTTGTTGGCTAGAACCAACAGTTCCGGCGGCGTTGTTGGAAGCATTTTGCTCCACGACCGAGTTAATCTGCCCTTCGAAATCAGGAACGCGGGAATAAAGAACTGCATGAGGTTGTTGTTTTGCCCTCTCTAAATTCTGCATTTCCTCGTCCCCCACGTTGAAAGCAGGTGAATCCTCAAACTCTTCATTGTTGTCGGCTGGCTGGTGTTGCCCGATACTAAAACACAAAATTTAAAAAAATCCTGCATGATGATGATCGTTTCTAGCTCTGTATTTAAGAAAACTGCCTTTGATTGGCTTTCAACGTGGGGGACGAGGAAATGCAGAATTTAGAGAGGGCAA
>JAHZNJ010003505.1:0-12063 GCA_027744475.1 Lepidocyrtus cf. sotoi NNG-2020
CAAATCCTGGCTGGAATCCAAAGCTCGAGCTTGCCATGATTAATGATTATTAATTTAATAGCTTGTCACAGGTAAAAGTTAATACTGAATCTGAATCAAAAGGTCTGATAGGAGAAAGTTGGTAAAAGGAAAGTTTTAGTCAGACTGCTTGTCGTTCCATCCTACCAAGGGACAGTAACTTTCTTTTAACTTAACCTAAATATTTCCTTTCGCTCTTTCACTGCCATTCAATTCACCAGCCGTTGCGTTAGCACCACCGCTTTTGCTACTTATGCCTGTTATGTTGAATTGAATTGTGATATTTATCTTTTTCCTTTGTCATCTGATCTAACAGTAAGAAAATGCTTTAAACTTCCGTGAATTCAAAAGTTTGGTTTTTTGTAAAGGCAGGTTTTTACTTACGTACATATTTTATAGAAATTATTGAAAAACCTACTACCTACCTACACAAAATTGGTCAATAATACGGAATCAATATTTTTTTAATATTTTGTGCTTGCTGTGTATTTGTATTGTGTATACAAGAAGCTCTCTACTACAACATTCTCATTTTTCCGTAAAAAATATTTTGTAGAGACAGAGAATTAGTAGCAGCCAGAAAACCAACCAAAAGCAAACCCCGCCGCGAAGCGGATTACGAGATTTTTTCTACCTAGCAGCACTATACTACACTTTTTGAAGGGAAGTGGTGGGGTAGAAAGATGAGCAACAAAAACACAAACACGCAATAAAAATCGCTTCGTTCACTTTCACAGCTTTTTTATTCACAACAGAAAGTAAAGTCAGAGAGCTCTCATCAACTCAAGAACTAAAACCAATCCAGAGAAGAAATGCTTTTCATTTCATTTATTACACGAGACAGATTATACTTTTCTGGTTTTGTTTTAGTAAAGGAAAAACGGATTCATTTATTTCTTTCTTTCGCATTCAACATTTTGGTAGAGTTACATATATTTGTTTTATATTATTCCAGGTGCGGCAGCAGGGCAGGTAGTGAAATAAAGTATTTGACAGCATAATTACCGTCATGCCTTGCCATCATTATCGCATCATCATAAAAAACCTATCTACCTCCAATATATCGTTACATCAGTTACAGAGTTGTATGCGTAGACGAATGACTAATAACAGACGGGGTAACCTGAGATTTTAAAAAATTTTCTTTGATTTAAGAAATGAAAGCGATTGTGGTGACTGCGAGTGAGGATGAGGATTGATTGTGTGAACGTAGCCTTTACAACTTCATACTAATTAACTTAATCTATGCTTTGCTTTAACTAAAAATAACTCATATGCTTATAAATAAATCAAGTGATTAACAAAACGGTTAGTTTTTTCAATATATTTTTTACTTTATTTATCAGTATTTTGCTCTTTAGAATTGGCAGCCGTTACAATATCATATATCACTTCAGTTCAATTATATCCATTTCCAATGAAGCAGCACATTATCATTTAAAGTACATTTTTGTAATTAAGTAACAGTAACTATTAATTACGTCATAATAATATTCTATCTATTTTTGCGGGCACTAGTAGCTGCAGTCCTGTGACTCGGAGACTGTCGTGTAGATTGGCTGGGGTTATGATGACCACCAGATGAGCTAGCACTATTACCGCCGCCACCCCCTCCCATAAAGAGGGAGTTACTCATTTTTACGACTAGGCGAAAAATAGTCATCTTTTTAACAGGAACTGCCACTACCTCCGCTTCGTTGCCTGCTATTATGAAAAGGGGGAATACGATGGCGAATACAGAACCAGAAATGAAGAAGTCATTCGGGCAATAGGTGATTACGCTAAGAGGCAGTCCAAATCCAAGAAAATAAGGCCAATTGCTTTCCAAATACTGTAGACGCTGATGAAGGGGCCAACCCATTTGAACCCATTTATATTCAAATGCGTACAGACTGTACAGTAAGCACATGTGGAGGATATACAAGGCATCAGGAAGTGGGGCAGGTAGCGGAGTTAAGGACAGCATTGTGGCCTGAACGAGAAACAACGCTTGAATGATAAAGGAAAACAGATTGTCAGCGATGAAGGTGGAAAGACTTGGGATTGGTTTGGCGCGTCCGATTGAGTATTTGTAAGCGAGATTCCCAATATCCTGGAACCACAACGCGTTCACCAATCGACTCAGAAGAAAGAGGGGAAGGACCCAGAGGGAGTCGAAAGTAGTCTTGAGAATCAGTCTTGTCACGTACCAATTGGTCTCCACGTCTCTTGTGCCCAGTAATAAATGAGATATGGTCACTAACACGGTTTGAACAAACGGAAGAAGCACATGGTTGAAAAGAATTATCGATAAGCCAAACACTAGACCGTTCAGAGTACAACATTGAAATACGCGATTTAAAAGTCGTGGCTCCCTGCAAAAGTTACAAAAGGATCAAATTAGTGACATTCATTACATTACATAACTTACAACTAGAAAATTCAAATACAAAATATTTACACGAACTTAAACTTACTCTTTTCTGGCACGTTTACTCATAATATTTTGTTTAATATTAACATTTTGAAACTGAAGTCGGTCACTATGTGCTTGAGACTGGATGGAATCAAGGCTGTACAACCAATATGGTCCCTTCAGACTATCAATCATGCCCTTCAGTGTCGTCCGTGTTACTTCCTGCAAATGGAAAACGAAAAAATGTCAGTCTAGCAATATGTTCAAGTTAGTCAATAAGAAAGTCACAACAACACAATATTAAATGTGCTTAGATTTATAGTTTTTACCTGGACACTCATCTTTACAATTACAATTCAATCCACCTCCTCAATTGTCAATTGACTATCCTCCACAACCCTCAGGTAGCCTTCATTTAATCAATTTCATTTAAAGTCGAGCTCAAAAATATAAAATTTCCTTTCCCAAGGCCTATTCTTGCAAATAAGCTACTCACACTAATTACAAAAATGTTAATCTTTGATTTTATTGCTTTCTTATATATCTGCACTAGCAGGCCCCTTCTATTATTTGTTAATGTAATATTACAAAAAGTGATTAAGTGATTAATGAGGTGATAGACACTTTAGACAAAGTATTTTATTATTATGCTGCTGCTGGAGAAGAATAACAAAAGTCACAAAGGAAAATAGAGTAACAGTAACAAACAACAACAAAAAGAGTTGATGAACAGAAAAAGGTACGTAGAAAAAAAAGAACTAGAACGAGCAAGAGCCAAAAAGGACACAGAATACACCACACGACAACAACACATTGAAGAGCAGCAGCAGCTATTAAGCAAAAGTACACAGCTGAACCTAAAAACACATACCCAAAAATCTAAATCCAAACCAAAATGTTTAGTTTAGCAAATTAGCAATGCAATTTCAATGCAATTCAATGGAATATGGAAATGAGAAAAAATATCATCAACTCAAATCCAGCTCACTTTCTGGTCAACATTTTGAGGGCAACCAGAACCACAACGAACTGATCCTTTTTTACGCAATATGTACCATTTTCGCTTTTCACGCTTCCTTGCCTGCTTATAAAACGAGAGACTAGACGAGAGCTTTACCAAGAAGAATGCCTCTTCTGTCTGCCTGCCTATGCTAATGCTATCCATTCCATCACCACACACAGTGAATGAACACGAATAGAAGAGTGCATTTTTGTTTGCTGGTTTCGGAAGTACAAATACAAACACAGCTGAAAAAAATTTGACAGTTCAACTAATATTCAATATTTAAATTATAATTAACTGAATTTTGTTAAAGTTTTATCACTAAAAGATAGCACAATGCGGTGAGGAAGTAATTGCGTAAGAGTGTAACTGAAACAACGAATTTTCTTTCGGGTTGTTTCGGTGTTTGGAAGGTGCTTTTTTGTTTTTGAGTGTTTTTAAAGAAAAGCTATTAAGATAACGGAACAAAAGCGTTTACTTGCAAAAATGCTGGAAGAGCGGAGAGTGAGGGAGTTATTGGACCACCCATTAAATCATCATCACCTTCTGCAACTCCAGCAGTTGCAACAACAAGCTCAACAACAACAACAGCAGCACCAGTCACATCACCACCACCGTGGAAGTGGAGGAGGAGGTGATCGAGGGGATAGAGATCGTGGTGACCATCATCGTGAACGTGATCGTGGAGGAGATCGAGATCATCATCATCACCATCGTGAGAGAGAAAGAGATGTTCGAGAAAGAGAGAGAGAACGCCAGTATCATCACCATTCGCAACAGCTCCAGCAGCAGCAACAGCAGCACCACCACCGGGAAAGGGAACGGGAAAGAGAGAGGGAAAGGAGTGATCACCGGGGGGATAGAATTGAACGAGATCGAGACCGAGCAGAGAGAATCGAAAGAGACCACCATCACCGTGGTGAACGTTTAGAACGACTGGAGAGGGAAAGGGAACGGGCTGAGCGTCACCAAGATCAGTACCAACAACAACAGCAACAACACCATCATCATTCTCAGGCTCATCAGTCTCATCACCATCAGCACCAAAACTCTGTGAATCATCAGCAGCATCAACAGCAACAACAACAGCAGCAGCAGTTACTGACGGGGCTTGGACATGATGACAGAAAACATTTCGATTGTACCAGTGGTGCGTTACCAAAAGGTTGGGTTCGAGAGGAGATCGTAAGGAAAACCGGCCTCTCTGCTGGGAAAATCGATGTTTGCTATCATAGTCCAAATGGGAAGAAGTTCTGGAGCAAGCCGCAGTTATCTAGATTTTTAGGTGATTCCGTGGATCTATCTACTTTTGATTTCCGAACGGGAAAAGTGAATAATCTCCTCCTGAGAAAAAATAAGAAGCATCGACCTCATCCCGATTATAGGTATTTAATAATAATGAAATTAATAATATAATAATCTTCTCCCGAGTTATTTAAAATAAATTAAAGAATTATTTTTATTGTGAATTTTTAGCCGTGGATTCCGAAGTGACACAACTTTGCTCCCACCAATCCGGCAAACAGCTTCCATTTTCAAACAGCCCGTGACAGTACATAAAACTCAAAAACTTAGCACTGTCAAGCAAGACTTCAAGCATGGACACCAAGAAAAACCAAAGCAGGTATGCTTACTTTTACTATTTTTCTATTTTATTTGAAGTAATGTTGTATGAATGCTCAATTAAACTAACAAATGAATATTTTATTCAAAATTAAACATTTTGTAATACATTTGTAATTGGTTTTCTTAAAATAGTTATTCTGGGAGAAGAGGCTAGAAGGGTATCGCTCATGTGACCGCGGTGGAGTACCCCTGGATAATTTGGACTTACCACGAGGAGTTGAGCCAGTCGGTCCTAACATTAATCCTGATACTGTGCTTCAATCCGTGGCGACTGCACTTCATGTAAATGGGCAACCTATAACTGGACAAACCATGCCTCGCAACAATCTCGATAATAACCCAGGGGTCTACATTAATCCCGAGCAACCACTCATTCAGGCAGTCAATGTACGGGAAGATGACATAAATCGCCAGGAGGAGAAAGTTCTCGCAGCTAGAAAACGGTTGGAAGACGCTTTGAAAGCTTATGATCTATTTTGAATACCGCGATCTGTGAGTAATACCGTAATCTTTTCTCAAGTCTTGATTGCGAGTAAGTAAAATATAAGTATACTTAAACTTCTCACTCAAGGCACATACCAAATGATACTGTACGAAAAGTTAAAGTAGTTAAATAATGTCGATGTTTGAATGATTTTCAATTGTTAATTATTTATCTATTGTCGAACTTTATTGGATTTAATTTGTTATAGTATCGTCAATAATTTTATTTCCTCCGCTATAACGGAGGTTTACCTGTTGTGTGTGCAGTGTCAATATTTTAATTCATGTTGTTAGCTCATTGTAAGAATAAAAGGGGTCACGAAGTAACTATTTCTTTCAACGACGACACACACTTTGTAAATATTTATAAAATATTCTGTATGAATAGTGTAATGATTATTATCATGATAATAAGCAAGTGTAATAATAATTGACCGTAAATTATTAGTCTAGTAGATATTTCGAGAAGCAGTAAATACGGTAATAGTTTTTATTGAAGTTTATTTAATTTATATTATTATGTAGATAATAAGGGATGCGATGCAGCGAGGTTGTGTGAATTGAATTGTATATTGTGACGATGATGTGGACTTTTTTTGACTGTCCATTTTTACTACGTACGTATACACCTACATAGAATAGATAATAATACAATTTGTAGATAACACCATGCAAATTTTTTAAACAATGTTTTAGTTTTAAAATTTTAACATGTATGTATTTGTATTATTTCATCATTGCAAATAAAATCAAGTTCTTCAACTATAATAATATAATATCCGTTTAGGTTTTCTACTCTGCTGTGACATCATCAATCATTGATCGATCATAAATCAGTTTTAAATATTTTTTAGTACTTTTGCGACGGCGGCGATCAATACATCGAAAATGTAGAGAGGTTTCCTCTAAAGCCTTGCTTAATAAGACTATGTCCATATAATTTATTTTGCTTTCACAAAAATGTATTTTAAACTAATAAAAGTGCAAATATCAATCAGCAACGGAGATTCTGAGAGTCCAAAGGGTTCCTATTTGAGTTCTACATAATATGAGTAAATCAGACCATGCTTCTGCTTCTACAGTTAGGAAAAAAGGGGTCGGGGATGTGTGTGGATAACTGGAACGGAAAATTTTTCAGTTGTTTAGGATGGAATTGTGCTTGCTGATTCATCTTCTCCGTCGTCACTGTTACTAGTACGTGTTGTCGTGTTATTATGACTATTATTTCGCTGCTGCAAATGATTATCCTTCTTTCCGCATACTACCTCTTCCTTCAGCCGCTCGAAACAGTCATTCATAAAATGAAACTGTAAGTAAGTAGAAGACATTTTTGATTAATATTATCAAAGTCAAATGAATTGCCAATTTTGATAAATGGAAGATTAATTAGTAATAGGAAACAGGAACATAGAACTCACATATGTAGTAAATATTTTGACCCATCTAGCAGGCTTGTCTGGTCTTTGGTACTGGAATGCAAACGCTAAAAAATATAAAATATGTAAATATTATTAGTAATTAGTGATTGTGTCGTTTGCCACGCGAATAATAAATGTTATGCTTCATTCTGCATTTGGTTAATTTCTGGTTTGAAACCTTACCCATGCCTTCGTCATCAACATCCCACTGAATAATTGAGGACCATGAAAATTGAATAATTTGTGACTAGAGAGTGAAAAACAAAAAAGCAAATTAATGCTTCATTCTAACAATGAACTAATTGTAGTAGTTGTTTTAAATTATTGCTGACTTACCTCGAGTGTTCCATCTTCTTTGCAAGCTTGGAGCTCAAAGTTTGCGGCAGAAATGATTGCAATGACATGACCCTCTTTGCGAGAATCGCAAATACAGTGTGGAAAAACTATAATTATGGGGAACGAGTCAAATAAACAATTTTTATTATGCAAAGCGACTTTCTTCCAATTTCCATTCTAACTTCTAGCTCATGAATAATAAAAGTCACTAATAAAATTTTAAGTAATTTTCATTTTTACCTATGCCACCATAGCCCTCCAATTGACGTGCAAGTTTAAGGTACTCATGTTTTCTGGACGCGTCTTGAAGTGCCTTTAATTGATACAGTCTGTCTGCTGCTTTGATATGTCCTGTACGAGAAATTCGAATAAGATTTTTAACGGTAAATTGCATAATGATTTAGTGCTAATTCTTTTGTTTGCACAAACATTTAAAAGGAATACATAATTAAAGTAAAAGCAAATTTTTTCGGTGAACTTTTTATTATTTTACCGATATTTTGGAGGACCCCGTGCGCTTACGGGTAACATTTTATCGCAAAATTATTCAAATTAATCTAAAAATTTGGTACGACTCTAGTCCTGATGCTAAACTGAATGTGATAAATACATATGCCAGAAAATGAAAACTGTAGTTGAAGCATAGAATTGATTAGCCTAAAAGTTTTATTTTTGTTTGCAATTCGTATTCGCGTCTTTCATATCATCATCCATTATATTTGCATTCATATGGTAGATAACCTACCTGTCTTAATCAATCATTCTGCTCATCCATCCACTCTATTTTCAATTCGATACTTTTTATAGCGTTACGTGAAGTGAAGCGATATTTACACAGGTATTACTTACTACTTTGCCTTATATTACTGCATTCTGTATATTGGATTGGCTTATCATCATTTTACAATTTGGGTCATCTCCACACATAAATTTGCGCACATACTTACATATACAATGTATTGTATAAATTTGTATACCAAAGGTGGAGGAATTTAAGTATGCACTCGGGTAGGTACTTACACTTCAAGTATCCGGTCCCCTTTCCTAATTCCTGCAGCTTCCGCTGCTCCACCCTCCAACACGGCACTGACATGTTGTAGTGGGGCGTACAATTCGCCATTTATGCTCCTTAATTGTCCTCCTTCACTCACTTGACCTCTGACATTGAAACCGAATCCTGTTTCACTCTTGTAGATTGTCACGACACGGGGTGCCCAGGGACTAATAGTTACGGCAGCATCACCACCATCCGTCATTTTATTTTCCACTTTTATTATCAACTTTTCCAGAGGCAATTCTTTATTATGTCAATTTTAATATATTTAAAGTTTTATTACTTGCGAACAGCACCACGGCACTTGAAATTATTTAATGTTTTATTGCAGAAATTAATAAATTACTATTGCAATTAAAGGACACATCTAGTAATAATACTATGTATTTAAAATGTCTTTCTTTTTCATTTATACTTTTGTAACAAAATGACTAGAGATTTGTTAAAAACATTTTTGTAAAGAAGAAAGGTTACACCCACTTTACTTTTACTTTCGCTTTATAGCTTCAGCTCTTCCAGTCAACAGATTCACTTTAATAAATATCATTCATTCCCATATTTCCAGCATTCCAGCAGCTCATTCAACGCAAAAATAAATACACAAGAATAAAAGTTAAAACAAAAATCTTTGAACAAATTTTTCCTTTAATTTGTTTGCTTTTCACAGTTATTTTCCTTTAATATATATGAGGACCGGTACTCGTTTTCGTTTAATGTTAAAACTTTTTTTAAAAAAAATACACGTAATACGTAATTATCAGAAGAATGATCTAAACAAAAAACATTTATAAGGAACTGTCTAGCCAAAATTATTGCGTAGAGAGAAGAGAGAACCAGTGCCAAAAATGGAAACTGATTCTACTGCTATTGCTTTCACATTATTATTATCATTCCTCCAGATATGGAACTTGGTGATGATGAAGATGGCTTAATTCCACTGCTGTTGGTTGTTGAGTTGTGAAGATGTATGAAAATTGAAATTTATATTGTGATGTGATAATAATTATTAAGTAAATCTGAAGAAGAAAACGGCGACACTGCTGCAATATTGATGTTGATGATTAAGTATAATGATGAGTCATATAAGAAATTTTTTTTCTTAAGAAATGTTTATCATTAAAACTGTTTGTCAAAGTATGCAGAGTGTTGTTAAACAGTTAAACTTCTGTTATGTTAGTAAAACATACGTTTAACATTCCTGTGATGTGTGAGCTAGCTCCACTTCTTTCACTTTCCAAATCCAATGTCAACTGTCAAACTACAAAGGATGAGGAGGATGATGATCATTGCATCATATTGCTTCACTATTTTTTCTCACAAACTTCAGCCCAGCAGCAGACAAACGCAACACTAGCAGCAATAATCCAAACAAAAACGGTAATAAAGATTGCTTCGTGATCACAATTTAAACTAGGATGATGATTATTCGCTGTCTGTGATGGTCTGGTGGTGGTAAATATTTTTTACTTTTATTATGTTCTTCTACTGTTAAAATTTATTGCAGATTGTTGTGTTATGATGTAGCAAAATAAACGGATTAATTTTGGCTTCCGCTGCTGCAGCTCTGCCTTGAATGGCTTGCCATTAAAACATCATCCTCGTCTAGTCATCATATCAAATTAAAATCATTCAGATCAGATCACTCACTCGACTTTAAAAAAAAGATTCACTTCGCATTTTTTTATGTATCCCCTTTTATTATAAAAGTCCTTTCAACTTCGACTTCTCAACATTCTTTTAGTCACTAAAAAACCACACAATGCATTGTATGCATTCATGCAATAATATGCATAACTAATGAAATGCATGTAAGAAGAATTTTTTAGACCTGAAGTAAAGTGAGTTCATTTCACAGCTTAAAAAAGAAAAGGATTGAATTTTTAAGAAGTGTCAGTTCTTCCTAATCACAAAAAAATACTCACACGACCAGATCACATTCTCTCACAGTCACAAAAGCCGTCATAATATCAATTCAGTCTGTACCAACTTTTAACCAACAAGCCAATAATAAAATCCCATCCCAAAATCCCAAACCTAAAACTTCAATCAGTCAGTTCAGTCAAGAAAAAGGACCTATTCACCTATTCTTTTGATTTTGAATCTGAGTTTAATGAAAGAAGAATACATGAATATCGTCATCATCATCATGATGAAGTACATAACATCGAAACACACAATGTAAGCCTGACTTGCCAACAACCAGTCATACCATTTTGTAGTAAATATTATGCATGTGTAGAGAAGTGGAAGTTCTTATGAATAACCTAAACCTATCCCAATCAATCTCATACAATTTTCTATATCAAGCAACTCCGCAACTGTGTTTTAAGCCTTTTGTTGGTGTTAAAAAACAGCAGAAAGTCTATATGGCACTTTTCTTGTATAACGTAAAAAGAGTTCGCTCGTAATGCAAAGAATACACTACAGTAACTAGCTGCAGCAGTTATACCAAAAAGTTCAATATTGATCCCAGCGAACATTTTCATGTAGAGCTAAAGAAATGGAGTGAGCTGTGAGCTCTCCGCTCCGACCGAATTTAAGTAAGCAAAAGTGTAGGCCAAATTATTGTACTGTGTAAAATTGTTTAACGCTTATATTAATTTTTAATTTCAAACAATGTATGGAGTGCATTGTGGATGTACCAAATAGCGATTGGATATTGTTCATAGTCTCAATAATATTTATTTTATCGCCGTTTTTCTATCATAAATTTCTTAGCTTACCCCAATACAAATTCATTAAAATTTAGTCTGATAACGAGTTTCTTTACAAAAATAATAATTAATATTAGGTAATAATTTTAATTGTAAGTTTATTTAGATCTTATTTTTATAAAGTCTACAGTGTTTCTCTTGTATAGATTTGCTTCGTACTTGTCACTAACGGCCCGCTAGAGGCATTGCATGAAGAGAATTTGTGCAACTTGGGATCACAGGTGGACTGGGATTTGCTCAGATATTACTTACGACGATCAAAAGGAAGGAAGACACGATGGGTATAATAACTACTACGTAATTTGAGAAATACCTACCTATACCTATGCTTATACTTTGCCGTGCTTTGCTTTTATAGATCATCACTCGTCATTCAAGAACTCAACCCTTCCTAAACCTTCTCAATACATCAAGCAAAGTTTGAGGAGAGAAGGAGATAATGCATAATATATCAATTTCATGCGTATTCCTCCACTTGCTCAATAGCAATCTAACTTCGCATAGTAAATTTGCTAAATTTGATATAGGTAGTGCCAGCGGAGATTTAAGGATTCAGGTTGAAGAAGTTCATGAAAGATACAACATGAGTTGATAGAACAAGTTCACAAAACTTGGATATTTGGATTTGACTAGAAAATAGATGAGCATAATAAAATAAATGATGAATCATATTTTGCTAGCATATATAGACTAAGACTACGACTGCAGAGACTATGCTTTACTTTAGCTTTTTCAGTAAAATGACACAAAACTAAATTCAGGTAGGAAAACGAAGTAATGTGATACTTCTAACCGTAGACCAAGGTAAAGAAACTAAAATTTCAGACCTCCTCCTCCCTCACTCCACCAAAAAACAAACTTCCTCTCCCTTTTTATTTCACATTAGCTACGGTGCAATGCAGAAAGAGCTTCATCGTTCTTTTTTTTTACCAATTTGCCGACTTGCTCGGCACACTTGTAACTTTGTACGTGCTTTATTTTGGAGGTTGTAAGGGCATGCACACTTTGACTTTTCA
>JAHZNJ010003506.1:0-19259 GCA_027744475.1 Lepidocyrtus cf. sotoi NNG-2020
ACGAGAACTTATTCATTATTGAAGAGATTTTTTTTGGATTGTTTCAATTTTTCTTTTTTTACGAATTGGCTGCTTTCGTGCTTTCTACCTGCTACAGCCTTATTAATGCTTAACGCGTGACGTTTAGGAAATTGGCGTTGGCGTTATGTTAAATTGGGTTTGGATTTTGGATTTATTTGTTGAATTTTCTTATGTGATTATAGATATTATGTATGTGTACCTACGTATGCATTTAAAAAGGATAAAATCAGATTTTTTTATCCATCATCATACATAATCATCGTAATATGTGATGGAAAATTACAAAAACAATACGTTACGAAAAAAAACTGCAGATGAAGAAGAAGAAGAAGAAGAAGAAGAAGAAGAAAGATTATAAACTCATCTCGTTCTATTTACTTTGCTAATGTAGGATGATGATGATGGTGATGATGAGAAGCAAAAATTTTGGAGTGGAAGGAACAAAAAGAAAAAATATGATGACATGACATGACTATGCGATCGATTTGTATTATTATTCGCTTCTGCATAATAACAAAATAAATCGGGTTTTTAGGTTTTCATCATATATCCGCTTATTTTCAACGAGAAGTGAAGCAAAATCTAAAAGTTTTAGTGCAGAAATAAAAGTAAGAATCTTATCGATTACTTTGTGAATGAAGATATTATTATCATGGAAAGTAACACATGCGAGGCATCTACTATTATTTTCTATATATAAACTTTCTCATATTATTTTCGTTTTCCTCATCTTCGTTTTCTCCATTGTTTACCCCTCCAACAGTTCTTTAAGTGGTTGAATAAGTTGAAGAGGTTATCTGGAGAAGAGAACGAGAAGGAAACGAAGTTTGCATTGGGATTTCTCTATGTGAGTAGTGAGATGGCTCAGTTCTGGGCTGAGTTGCTGGAATGCCTTTTTGTTTACTTTGCTAATTTTCGATCGGTTGGTATAAAACGATGATGATGATGATGATGATAGGGGAAGTGAAGCGAAATAAGATCAACTATGGTACACATGTGTGGTGGTGGTGGTGGTGGAAATTGGGTTGGGTTGGGGGAAGGGATAAAATGTGTAGAGTAGAGAATCTTTTACATGTTTGTTTGTATAACTGATCGAAAAAGGATTTAATTGATCTTCCACACTTGCTATGAACGAGATGATGGGCTTTCTAATTACAATTTCTTTTTTTCTCTCTCTTTTGATTTTTTCTTCATTTCGTTAATGTTTTTGTTTGTGTTGTTTTGTATGTACAGGTGAAAACCCTGTTCTTACAGTGGCTTCCTTGGATTCTTCGTATGTCCCGGCCAGGGAAGAAGATCACACGTAAAACGATTCGAGAAGGGCAGAAAATGAAGACGATGCGAGATATAAAAGAGCGTTCCTCCAAATCATTGCTGGCAAATGTGCTGGACATGGATGATGATATTCGCGTGAGTTCCTCATATTTAAGAATGGACGCCGCAGCGGCGGTGGCTGCCAGCTCATCTACGGATATGTCCTCCCCCTGTGCTCTTGCCCAAAGGGACCTTCAAGCCATTCTCCGCGAAATCCGCTTCGTTACAAGCCGGATGAAAAAAGCGGAAGAAGACGCGGAGGTGGTCGCGGACTGGAAGTTTGCCGCGATGGTCGTCGACAGAATGTGTTTAATCGTCTTCACTTCATTCACGATCATCGCCACCGTGGCCGTACTCCTCTCCGCTCCGCACATTATTGTGCAATAATGATAATAATTTTATTATATAATGTAATTAAATTAAATTTTAAAAAAAACAATGATGAGTATTATTACTGTATAAATCTATCTCTATAAAAAAAACAAGAAAAATTGCTCGCTCTCTGTCTCACTTGCTATATGAAAATGAAAGCTTATCTATAAAAAATAATTAATTATTTAAGAGGAAACTTATATAACTAAACTATAAGGAACAAGAGACGAGACGATGCAGGTATAGTGGCGGGGGAGCTACTAATAAATACTTAAATAAGAAAACAAAAAAAATTTAACCTCAAAAATTTATCGCTGATATAAGAAAATCCTAATCGTCGGCAACAAGAAGAATTTTAATGTAATGTAATGTAACTCATTCGGAAAACGCTCATCTCTTTTTTAACGTAATCCAGTCTAATTAAATAAATAAATAAGTAATTGCTTTTCAGTTCATTTTTCAATGTAATAATTAATACATAAAAATCTACTATTTTAGCAGAATACCATAATAATAAGTACCTACTTGGTATTCACAATATAAATAAATAACTCCGACGTAACATTTGTAAGCAAACGTGTAATTATTAATAGAAATGTACGCTAATTAAACACATTTAATTAATCGGTAATTGCAAAATGAAATAACGAGTTCATATATCGTTGACTGATACATCGTGAGCTCTCACTACAAAAATGTAAAATAAAAATTCACACGAGGATAGAATTTTTAACGATAACATCTGAAGAAGGATGACATACTTAAAAAAAGAGTTCTTGCTCCAGAAAAGAGACCAATATTTATAAATCACTTAACAATAACTACTTTCTATAAACTTTTAAGTGAAAATCAATATAAATATGGATAATATGGTTGTAAAGAAAGAGAGAAGGGAATTGATATGACGCGCGCGACGCGAACAACGCAACGCCATAGTCTCGAACCTTTTTGGTGTTAACACACATCATTTTCGTCATTACAAAACACCACAACAGCACTTTTTTATATAAAAGCAAAAGCCAGCAGGTGTGTAATCAAAGTCATTATAGTAGTATAGCACTTGAGAGAAAAACAGAACAACGTACGTACGTACAACATTTTGTACGTGCATGCTAGCTAGAAACGAAACTGAAACACGCCATTTTATCTCTGAAGTTGCTGGTTTGACACTTGACATTCGCATTGTTTGCTGTTCTTAAGTATGTTGGACTGAGACCAGATGACTGCTACAGCTGCCTGGGGGAAGGGAAACTGGAAAGAAGAAGAAGAGAAGAGAAGAAAAAAGTTTTTTTGTTCTTCATAAAGTATGTCAATAAGGAAAGCCTTCATTTCTCCATTTTGCGATGATGTTGATGACGATGGAGATGGAATTGAGTAGAAAGAAGAAGAAGAAGAAGAAGGAAAGTGACTTTTTCTGTTGATTGTTTGAGGAAATGTGAAAAGATGCCATTTTCTCCTCCATTCCTTTTAATAAAGATTTTAAAACAAGAGGAGAAGAGGTAAGGAAAAAAAGTTTTTTGATTTTCATCTTCATCATCATCTCAAGCTTATAAAACCTTTTTCTTCTTCTTCTTATTATTATTACGAACAAAGTCTATTGTTTACGGGTATTCATCGAGCAAACAAAGGATTTTCTTATTATTAAACTCCGTGACACACAACAACAGCACAACACAACAACGAAACAATAGAAAATGGGAGGCTACACAGCAAAACCATTAAATTAATGTGGTGGATGGTGCGGGAAAGTGGAAGGAGATGAGAGAGAGACAACAAACAAAACACCAACGCCAACAAGAGGGTTTTTGTCAGCTCAGCTACTTTTAAACATTTACCTTTAACGTGCTTTTTACCTTCATGAGGAGGTAAAAAAGAAATTAAAAATGTAGGTAGAGTCAACTTTGTCCACACTTAAAAGCTTGTTTAGAGAGATAATAATGGGCTGTGGGGTGAAGGTGGGGTGGGCTAAAAGTATTTGTATTAATAAAATTGGGGATTTAATTTTGAAGTAGGAATTAGGAATTTTTATTACTTTTTTGTCCTTAAAAATGTAACAAATACGACTACAACTACACTAATTTTTTTTACATTTACTTATCAGAGAAAATTGATTTTGAAGACTTTTGATGCAAATATTATCTTTTCATTTTTCCTGAAGAAAATTGGATTGGATTTTTTATCTTCCAATTACCGTTACTGTGAAGGATTTTAATTTTAATTAACAAAGCATTTTTATGAAAGGAAGAGTTAGTTCTTGGAAAACAATTAAAATATAACGCTCATCAACTTTGTATTCTCGTTGGAAATAGAAATTATACCTTTTGTAAAATCTGCTATAATAAATGGCTATTTTGTAAATTTTCATTTATTTCGTTTTAGTACATAAATTTTGGCTTTTGAGTTGAGGTTTCCATTTGTTTGATCCATTTCTATTCTTCTAGCCGACCGTGTAGTCTAGACATGGCTTAATTATTTCATCAAATTTCTATGAAATTTGCGGTCGCTTTGCTGATTTAAACACACACATAAATAAATTGAAATAATATTTATTTGTTTGAAGAACAAGAACTACTCAATTTCGGAAACCAGTAACGTTGTAACATAATACACAGAATTGTTACGTATCGACCCATTGCCACTTGCGGCTAGTCTTCTGTTAAATTAATATTGGTATTAATTTGTTGCTCACATTTTATAATGATCTTCGAGTTTCACAGTAATGTGGTATCAATTTACCAATAAATTCGTTCGTAGCACGCAATCCCACAATTTATAATACTACTTCCACTTCCTCATGTTATCATTTATTGAGTCTCTTAATCTCTTCAGCGTAGGGAAAGGGGTGGGTGGTGTAGCAATAGCAATAGAGCAAGCAAAGCACACAGGTGTCGTGCAAAGATGAAATTACCGTTGCTAATGAATCCAACAAATTTATGGGCTGAACTAAAGCCGTTCTTTCTCTTTCAACTCTCAACTCAACTAAACTCATACCTTTTCCACCGATAAAAGTGAAAGTACTTCGAAATATCTACTTAAAAATAACAGGGGAAGAAGTCTGCATGATTTTATTATAGGATCACTCACTCCTTCACTCACACATCGTTATCGAGATAAAAGAGAACAAGGCAAAATTGTAATAATACAACTGCTGAAGTAAATAAAACCGCACAGCAATATTGATTTGATAGCGTTATTGGGGAGAATAATCACGGTACTAAAATATGGCTATGCTATACTATGCCGAATGCGTACATTTCTAATACAACACGGCTACGGCTGTGGTGATGATGATATTTTATGTTTGGTTATAATAATATCCACCTTCTTCTCTTTCATTCGATTCCCCAGAGATTAATTTAACAAACGTAATTACATAGTTCCATGCATATATGTACATGCAAAGGGAACTAGACGTGGACATGTAGGAACCCATTTCATTTTGGAGAAATGAAAACGGGAAAATCGTAAATAGTAGTAGAGAGGATGAGATCTCATGATGATCCCTCGCTCAAGAGTTTCATAATATCATCGCATCCTCATCCTCCCACTCAAATGTACTTTATTCCCCGTTAATAAAAGATCTGACCTGAAAAGGTAAACTCGAATTGGAATTGTAATTATGTTATTTACTTGGATTTAGTTAAAGTTAGAAGAAATTCCTTTGAATTACACAGATACACTGAAGACAGCAGTATTATTGCCAATCCATTAATTACTACGTCAATTTAATACTCAAGCAAATTTTAGATATAAGAGATGGAGAGATAGTTAAATGGGGATTATGATATGTACGAAATTGAATTTCAAAATCATTTTCTCCTTTGCAAATAAATAAATAGATTGCTAATTTTGATTTTCATGCTATCATTGTCATTGTGTAGATGGAAATTATTCATGAAATTATTTTAGATGCAATTAGACAAATTGGCAAAAAGAAATAATATCAAATATCCTGTTTCAGGCGTAAAATTCGTGAGTGAATCCTTCTTTCAGTTTCATATTACCCCAAAACGCGTAATTTTGGAAGTAAAAACTCTTTCCAATTCGGTTCTTACTTTGCGCTTATTGCTGCTTGCACTCTTTCCTAAGTTATAGAGTTGCGGAGCTAGTAAAAGTGAACCGGCAGCAAAGCAATTACAATTATTCACATTTCACAAAAACTCAAAGCTCTTCTGTTGCTTCACAATTACTGAAACAACATGAGAGAGATAACAGCAGCAATATACGGACAAAGCTGATTACTGTCAAGGGAGTTATTTTCTAAAACTACGAAAATGGAATTCGCACGCACTTCCCTTCTCTCTCCTCTTTCTATTCTTCTTGTTGAAGTATAGTCTTCTCAGAATAATTTAGAAATGAAGATTTACATTTACAGCATGAAAAGGCGCAGTAGTACTCCACTCCACGCAATCACATCCCCGAAGAAATTTTGTTAATTGCTATTGCTGGTGTTGGTTTCCATTTTCATGAAAAATGTCTGTGCAGAAGCAAAAACAGAAGATAAAACGAAACAATTGTCATCTGTCATCATCAGGGTCATGACAAAACTTTTAAAAAACGCTCAAGTATCATTATTACATAATAAATAATAATTAATGAGTCATACTTATACTTGTAATGTAAAATTTAAGATAGAAACTGTTTCTTACTAAAATATAAAGTGAGGATAAGGATAAGAAGAGAAGAAAACATATTTCAGTGAATAATCAAAGAAGCTATTTAATCCACAATGCAATTAATTACACACAGTGACATGTATAAATATAAAAAATACAGCCTACTGATGCACTGAAGCATTTTGTGTGTTACATCATCATTCTAAAAATTCCTAGATCTTCTGAACATCTTGCCAAAATCGTATTATTATAAATAAGAATTAATAATTAATAAATTAATAATAAAAATTCATAACACAACTCACTTACCACAACCACCGTACTATAATTTAGAGTAAGTAATTAATAATATTATGCATATTAAGTAAAATTATATCTGTAAGCAAACACAAGCAAAAATCTTTTGATATTTTTTTTATACGAAAAAGCAAAACTGGTGCGTAATCCGAAGGACTAGCATAAAAATAATCACTTACATACTAGAAATAATTTACTTTGTAAACAATTACTGTAAAATTAAATACTAAATATGTAATTTAAATGTATCAACTGAATAGTCGTATCGTAAGTATAAGAAAATCGATACCAGAACCATAAACAAACAAGGTTAAAAACATCGCGGAATTTAAGATAGTGTGCGAACAATTTATTATGTATAACCGAAACAGAGAACGAACGCAACGGTACGAAAGAAAATAAAATGAAAAGCTTTTGATGTTACTATTACACATAATCAATCACTTAAAATGCTTTTGAGTAGACTATTTCAATTTTCATTTTGACTTTTAGTGGAAAAGAAAGTCGAGAAATCTGTCGAGAAAACGTGAAAGGGTAAAAAAATTTTCTTCTCAAGTTAGAACTGTAAAGAAATTATACAGGCTAATTGGAAAGAATTTGATCAGGTAAAATTAAAATTTGATTTTTAACCGGACGAAGAAATTTTGTAACTTATAAACTGTAATACAAAATTGCATACAAATGGTGGCTCGCAGCGGTACTATAAATAAGCATACTTCTATATGTGATATTTAAATGTAGTCTTGATAAATACAAAATAAGATATTGTATAGAAGAAAACTTAAGGTTTTTAATTTTTATTCGATTGCCGATTACTAAAATATATTGCTCTCAACATAATATAAATAGATATATTAAAATATTAAGAAATCTTATCACAAATCGAGCTGATCAAAAAATTAATAAAATTTATGTAATAAACTCTCATTGCCAAACATGCCAATAAGTTTTCCATTTAAAGTCTTGCAAAAACTGTAATCTACTTTGCTAGTTTCCATCATTATAATATGTGCTGGGTAAAATAGGTAAACTTGTTAAAATTCTTTCTTTTGTCGTAATTTTCAAAGCTTACTTTTACTCTTTCGTGCAGAGAAAGTAAAAAAAAACATAATTCGACTCAATAAACTTTCTATTCTTTAAAATCCTTTTAGAAGACAAGAGAAATTGTTTTGCTAAAAAACTTTAAAGTTTGTTTTTTTTTGCTTAGAAATAAAATGGCAGGGAATGATCAAACTTAATGTAGCAAAATCAAATCTATAGTGTAAATCAAATAAAAACTTGTCGTAACAATAAAAAATGACCAGCAGAGTTAAAATGATAGATAACAAATTAGTGCATTCTAAATAGGGTTAAGTGCTAGTGCTAGATTTAGATGTACAACATACTTAAGTCAAACAGTCAAAGGATTTAGTCACTGACGCACAAACAATGTATGTATTATTATGCAAATGTGTAGAATGAATTGTAAAAAAGTAAGCAAAATTTAATATGGAAGAATCCAATTTTAATTTTTTTAAATCAAAAAGTTGTGATGAATGTATTTTGTTAAGAAATGCTTCGGAGCAACTTTATGGTATGGGACAACAAGGTGTTACTAGGTAGACCACTTAGGTAGAGGTAAAAAAATGTTGGAAAGTTTGTGTGAGTGAACTGGGTAGACATATTATATAAATATTATGTATTCCCTTTTCTTCCACATAATATTTTTCTTAAAAACATTTCCTCTCACACAAAATATTACGCATCTCTCGCTGGCAATTTGCTTAGATTACTACTCTAGCTCACGGATTTTAAACATTTTAAAACTAAACTGGCAAATAACAAAAAACAATAATTAGTGTAATACTATCTCCTATAGTAAAAATTAGAGTGAAGATGAGCTATTCGATGAGTTTTGTTTTTAAACTGGCAATTCTTTACAACACAACCACAGCTTTAACTTAACCCAGAACGAATTTTTATTAAGATTAGTAATCAACTAGAGGTAATTTAATTATAGTTTCATAGCTAATATTGGTCAAACGCGAAAAAATTGTCAAATTAATTAACATACGGCGGTAAGCACAATACAAACATAGGTAAATTTAAAATTAAAACTCTCAAGTAAAAGTGAACTACTTAATTTAAATATATTATGTAATATGTAATAGCTTCGCAATTAAATTACCTCGATAAGAAGGTAAAAAAGTGAGGCAAGCAACTGCAGAACAGAGCTTCCTTATTTGTAAAATAAAAAAAGAAGTCTATAAAAACAAATATATTTAAAAATATTGATATGATAACTTAAAATATTGTGTAAGTGTGCAATGAAATCCTCGATTGATATTTAATCAGCAAAAACATCTTAAATTTTAAAAAAATAAGTCATGTATGCAATGCTGAACTGAAAATAAATTTTTGCTTGGAATAAAGTAAATTATGTAAACTACAATAATCATTTGTAGCAGGATCACATAAAGGGTATAAATAAAAAATGATAGAATGGTTAAAATTTGCAGGGCAGCTGGCTGCCTGCATAGTATATTTGCAAAAATGAAATTCTAAAAAAATGATCTTACTTATTATTCTAATTCTAAATTTCAAAAATTTAAAAATAGAAAATTTTACATTTGCGTCTGATATGCTTTGATTGGACTCTAACTTCCGTTATGCTAATTTTTAAAATAGAACCAAAAGCAATTAATTTTCTTTTCTGGAATGAAATAATCCCAATTCCCTTCCCAAACTCTTTGTTTTTTGGTGAAATAACTGAAACTGCATCAAGTTACAAGTTCATTATAAAAAGGGTAAAACCGCTAATCTAAATAAAACCTAAATACTAATGATCAATTAAAATTTAACGAATGCATATATATTTAGTACGATTGGGCGTATATATGGACCGACAGTCGTATATAATAAAATTAATGTAACTATTATTTAAGACACATCAAAATATTTACTTTTAAATCGGTATATAAACAAGTAAACGAGTATGTGGTATACAACAATCTATGAAAAGAAACCAAAATGTAAAATAATGCAATCATTTTTATCTAAAAACATAAATAAGTAAAAACAGGAAGAAATCATATATATGTATATACTTAATACTTAATTTAACTACAATGTACGGTAATACGATAAGCAAGTATAAAAATATAAGTTAGCTTTTATTAAAACTAAATAATATTATGTAAACTATACATACACAGATAATAATAACAGCTCAGGCTTTCGAGTCCGCCAGAAGAGAAGCAACAAAAATATTATGAAGATGAAAAGAAAACACAATAAAAATTTATTATAAAAAATCAACTTCGTCATATTGAATGTTAATCATAATTTATTTTCATTGTTGGCATCGGCAAAAATAATTCGAATTTTAATTCTAAAAAATTAATTACAGCTAAATCATAGTCAACATCGGAATTTGATTCTCGTCAAAGCACATTAGTAACATTAAACATTTTACTAAAATTGAGTTTTATGTATTTTCATAGAAATGTGCATTTGAAAGCGTAATCGTTGAACAAAGACAATTCCTGGTAAAATCCCCAAGCGGATATTTTCCAAACTTCGAAACCAATTGGACTGTTCATTGTGTGTCAGGGTCGAAAAGTGGCGTGTTTCACGTTTGAAGCTTCCCTCGTAAGATGAACAGCCCAAAATTTTGCTAGAAGCTTCGTGGAAAACAGCTTATTTCATTTCATGAAAATTCATTGAAATTTAAGCTTTAAAATTCATTCTTTTTCCAAATCGATAATTTTACCTATATCAATTAGTAAAATTTATAATTTAAACGAATTATTGAACAAACGTCAAAAAAACGAAATAGTTTTCATCATATTCGTTTTATAGGAAGAGGAGTGCGATTGTGCGATTGCGAGCGAGTGCATTTTCCTCTTCTCACTCAACTCAACTCATCCTATCCTACCTTCTAATAGTTAGGTATCCTTGCTGTATTGCTTTTCTGTTTTAGTAAGTTTTCACAACAAGCAAACTGAAGCATACAAGGGATCATCATCGGCTGTTTGCGTGCCTCCTCCTTCGCATCTTTTCATTCACTTCAGCTATCTTTCTATGTACCTGGAAGAGGACAAAATAATATTTGACCGCTTACTAAAAAGAAAAAGAAGGCTCTCTAATTTCTTTATCCCACCATCATCAAATACCAAAACAAACTAACTTTTATCAAAACGGCCAATATAATATTTTCTAATTTCAATTAAATAATTTTTGTTGCATTGTAATGTAATATTGTAAAATTAATTTACTTAAAGGTTAGTTAATTAATAATTAAAACTTCAACAAAAGTATTTTGACAAACAAAATAATACCATAGCAATAGAGATAAAGTTTGCCTTGGCAACAACAATACGAGAAAATAAGAATTTAAAAAAAAACAAATGGATTTGCATAATTTTGTTTTATCAAAAATACAATACGATTTGCCGTGTCCAAAATGACTTTCAGTTTGTTCCCGTCAAAAAATTGTGATTCGTCTTCTACTTTTTAACGCTAATCAAGTTTAGCAACCTTTTTTGGCAAACCGGAGCGTAGTTGTTCTGTGTTCAGTTTTAATATAGGAAAACGGATTTTTGCATAAAACAGTCCAGTTGAGTTGACCCAGTATAGTATAAGAAGCAACCCATCATCATCATCATGGACGGAGAGCTGAGGGTGAGTTGATTCAATTCAGATTCAGATTCCTATTCACTTTTTGTAGTTTGTAGTTTGCCTCAGCAAAACCTAAAAGTACGTTGCTTTACTTTTGCTTTACCCTGCACTACTTCGACCTCACTCGACTATAAATCATCGTTTTAGGACTACCCGACGGTTAAAAAGCTACAGCAGCTAACTGTAACTGTGATTATCTTTCGGTCTGTAGGTTCAGGTTCTGTATCTTTTTCCTAATCTGTTCTGAAATCTGACGAAGTTTTTGTTTAGTTTTTTCAATACCTATTTTGTTCCGAATCGGTACCCAATTTTTTTGTGATTGTTGAGTAATACGAGAAACGAACTTGAACTCGACGAAAATGCCCATTTTTTTGGGGTATGATGATGTGGCTCAGCAGCAGGAAATCCGCAATGAATTATTATTGGAGCATAATCTTGAAGTAAGTTAAAGTTTTCCGTTCTACAACCTCTAAGAACAATCGGAATTTAACGGTGATAATTACACAATATTATCTAATTATAATAGGACGACAGGTTGTTCACAACAGTTCTTTCACATTTCACCTTTTTGTCTTTCTTTCATCTTTTTTAAAGGACGACCGATTCTTTTCTTTTCTTTTGTGTTTTAGTTTTTTTGTTGTGCTAGTTGTTTGTGATTCTTGGTATTCAGTGTTTCCAGCATCTTTGTGTGTCATAATTACAATTTGTAATTTTATGCAATTTTTTTGTTTCTCATTTGTAGGGTATGGTAATGGCATTTCGGATACCCGAGCTTCAGTCCCTATTAGCATTTGCTGGTAAAAACAAGCAAGGAAGGAAGAACGAACTGCAGGCTCGTGCATTGGAACTAGTTAAATCACGGACGCCACCAGTTGTTCTGAAAATGAAAGAACTTTACCGTCAAATTCAGTAAGTTCTTTGTTTTAATTTTTAGTAGCCAGAAATAAACTATAAAATATAATAATAAACATAAAGTGGCATCGTTAATATAAGTTAAGCTTTAATTTGGCACTTGAGTTAAGTTTGATTTTAATTTGTTAGAGAAACATGATTGATGTTTTAAGTCGCGAACAATTATAATGTAATAATGTGTTTTTATTATAGGGCGTCAAACTACGCACAACCTCTGGTACTATCGGGACCAAATTCTGCTAGTCACGGTATCTCATCCGTTGCTGGGGGTAACATGGGTTCCCGTTACGGTAATTCCGGATATTATTCATCTGATTATGGTCAACAGGTAATTATCATAAACATAAACATTTTCTAAATTGTGTCTGTAATTGGTAATGGGCAAAGGGCAATTCAGTTCTCTCTTCTCATTTCTGAATTTTCAATTCGGTATATTTACAGGATACTACATTTGGACGGCATTTGGGACATCACCGAGTTCTCGTAGATGGTCAGTATCGAACTTTGCCTATATGCCCTGATATTAAAATGAAGGAACTCCCTTTCTTCGATATTATTTCTGTACTTATTCGGCCGACCAGTTTAAGTAAGCTCGGAGAGTTATAATATTTTTATTAATTGTTGATATAAATTGATACACCGGCTCAGACAATTCCCAGCTCTAATATTTTTGTAAATATTTACAATTTCAGTACATCAAGGACAGTTGCCCAAGCAAGAGATTTCGCAATCTTTCTGTTTGACACCATCGCAAGCCAGTGACATTGCTAGCTCCCGGGAATTCGTACCTGGTGGAGAGAGCTCTTCTCTTAAGCCTGAGCCAAAAATTCAGTATAATGTCCAGGTTCAGCTTCGATTTTGTGCCTTAGATACAACAGAAGATCAGGAGGATTTATTTCCTCAGAGTTTGATGGTCAAAGTTAATGGTCGCAACGTTCCGCTTCCTCATCCAATCCCCAGCAACCGTCCCGGAGTCGAACCTAAGCGTCCATCTAAGCCGTTGAATGTCACTAACAGCGTAAAATGCTCTCCTACAACAGCGAATTTTATCAGCGTGCAATGGGTGGCGGATACACAACGAAATTACACAATGTCCGTTTATTTAGTACGGCGACTCACTGCAGATGACCTGTTTCAAAGACTGAAGAAAAAGAATATTCAACCAGCAGACTTCACCCGGGGAAGAATCAAAGAGATCACCACTGCAGAAGAAGAAGATCTTTGCGCCCCAACTTCCATAAGAGTGTCGGTGGCCTGCCCGTTAGGAAAAAATAGAATGTCTTATCCATGTCGGGGAATTAACTGTAAACATCTGCAATGCTTTGATGCTAATCTGTTTTTACTTATGAATGAGAAGAAGCCAACTTTCATCTGCCCAGTTTGCAATAAGTATTTGAAGTTTGATGATTTAACCATTGACGGGTACTTCATGGATGTAATTAAAACATTATCAATTAATTCTGGAAATGACATTGAACTGTATGCTGATGGAAGCTGGCAGCCTGCTGTCAAAGTCAAGAATGAGATTGAAGATGTAGGTCCACCGCCAAAGCGGATGAAGCCAGATAACGAAGATAACAAGGGGACCACCTCGAATTTTAACCAAACCATTGACTTAGATAATGATGATATTTGTATTGTCGACGACGAGATACCAGCACCTGGAGGCTCTTCTCACAGTCACAACAATAGCAAACCTCCTGCTGCAGAGCCTGAAGTCATTGACTTACTCGATTCTTCTGATGAGGATGATGATGCCACAAGAGGAAGTGTATCTAACTCTAACAGTAATGTTAATACTTACCACCAGCAAGCTACCACCCAGGAAAGACAAGTAGACTCAGGAATCTCCATCTCCACTGCACAAGAGGACAATGTAGCTAAGGAAGGAGAAAGGGAGGATTCAGACGATGAAGAAGTAGTTGTACGACGACCCAGGCGGAAAGCGACAAAAATGAACTATGTTGAGGACTCTTCGTCAGATAGCTGTAAGTTGTCAATTGTGATTGGATAGATTTTTATTCATGGATTATTTTTACGAGAGATTAGTTCGTTGAGAGGATTTGACAGATTTATTACTTTGTTTGATTGTATTAGCTGGAGATGAGGGGGGCCCGAAGAAAGAGAAAAGTAAATCAAAATCTCAGATGGTACAACGACCGGAAAGTCCAGCGTATATTGAACTGTCAGATAGCGCACCTTCGTCCCCAGAACCTGAACAACAACGAGCGTTTGCAGCTGTGAGCAATCAGTCCAGGCCAACGTCGGCGTCATCGCAGCCAAATAATAATCGAACTGGTAGTGGTTCCTCTATGTATTCATCATCTGTAAGTAGGGTTCAAAAAGTGTAAAAGAAGTGTGTGTAGATAGAAGTAGAGCACGACTTTAACTTCTACAATTACCAATACCATAAACTAAACTAAGACTAAGATTTTTAGGGAATACTGCAATAAGAGAAAGTCACTGTTGCAAATCAAAGGGTAGGCAAGTCTAGATTAGAGTAGAATTACTTTTTCAAATAGAAAGGAAACCGAGAAAACGACATTTGAGCAGTGCAAATATTTGGTGGTATTGGTGCTAGCAATTTTGTAGAATTTATTACGGAATTACGGATGTTCAAATGCATCTTTAATTCATTCTACTTTTCTTATATGCCCTTTGCTTTCTCCGTAGGCCTACGCCTTAGGTTGTTTTTATCTATTTATTTGTTCTAGGTCTAAAGGCTTTAAAATATGCTGAACTAATACTGCTGCTGGCTAAACCTATAACCTTACTAACATCATCACAACATTAACATTTCTATAGACAATGTAGGCAATGAAATGCTTTAATCTTTAATACTTTAATTAGTGAGAAGGGAAAGGGAGGCAGGAATCAAAACGTCAGTTTTGTATAGGCTAGAAAAATTATCGTTAAACTTTCTTGCTAGCTATATTGAAGCCATTTGTAAATTGTAACTAATGTCTAAACTGCACACTTTTTTTGGTTTTTGTTGCATGTATTACGCAAGACTATTTCAACAACTGGGATTGGGCTGCATAATAATCCTTCGGTGAATACCAGCACCACTGTGTCTGCGTCACATCTACTGAATTCTCAGATGAGTAGTTTTACATTATCAACATCATCCACTTCTTCTTCATCCGTTCTTAGTCCTTCTCCTCAAGTTCAAACTCCAACATCTTCACATCCGACTGCGTCTTCGTTGTTGTATTCATCAACCTCATCCAATTCCGCGCCTGGTTACACTGCCTATGATGCTAGAAGCAGTTGGGACGATTTCATGTAAACTTATATTTATACGTTTTTAGCTGCTTCGCGTATTGTAATAATTATTGTATTTTTGTGCATGGTCCAGTCTGCTGGTGTTTTCTGCTTTTGTGGATTTTTAATTTTAATATTTGAATGCGATGGTGGCTGGTGGCAATGCATGCCGTATTTTTCAAACCTTCTCTATCGTCTGACGTTTTTTGTAAAAGTCTCGTAAAAAGTATTAACAGTAATCTCGTAAAGTAAAAGTAAAGTGGTAAACAATCATTTCTTCATTAAGTAGATAAGAAAATTACAGGATTAATGACTAAAGTATTAAAAGTAGTAGTATTAAGGATTAATAATTGAGCATTAAAAATGTTTTCGCATTTATTTATTTTATATTTATACATAATTTAATATATAATTTTATTTTCTGTATTTATTCCAGGGGTGGTATTCACCAACAGCTTGATTACGGACTGATGATGAACCAGAATCCCTTTGACTATATAAATACATCAACACAGCCACCAAACAACTATCAAAATTTTGACCCCCGTGCTCCAAGAGGCGGTGGTGCAGGAGGAGGAGGATATACCGGATGGATGTAGATTTAAGATTTAATATTTCATTTTTTTAGTTTTAACTTAAGTTAAGCATTATTGCAGTTTTATAATATAACTTTACAAAGATAACTAATTCAGTATTTTTATACTAAGCATGCAAGTTCAGTATTGAATATCTTTGATAGTGCTCTAAAGGAATGTGTAAATCACTATTTTAACTCTAGTTATTATTAAAATTGCTTTTAAAAATATATGGGGCTAGCTATACTGAATTTTGCTTGAATTAAAAAACAGCTATCAAATATAAAACCGCAACCTCAACTAGCATAATTAATTTAATATACGTTTATTAAAAGAATCACGGAGTAGGTTTTTGTATTTGTATTTGTAGAACAAAGCTCACATAGATTAATTAATTTATGCACGCTCAATGACTGAATTCAATTTCTAAAAGAATGTCAATATGTTTCGGTATTTTATCGCATAAAAATTACCACAAGTAAGTAAATGACAGTAAATGTTTTGTAATTTTATTTCTTATTTATTTAATGTATAACTCAATGTATAGTAGCTCTAGCGTGCAGCCATTTGTGCTTGTAAATAATGTAATCTTATTCTCCCTAGACTGAACTTTTATTTATTTACAATTTAAATTCTGCGATGCGAGTGCGGAGTTGCATAATATGCTAAGGCTCACAACTTACTTACGAGACGAGACACTTAACCATAATATTTTTGTGGAATGAAAGGAAAGACTGGTGCATGCACACATTTAAAAGTCTGCAGGTAATGGTTATCATCGGATACTAAAGATATGATATAATTAATGAATGACATTGTCCTAATTTGTGTTCTTTTAATTCAATTTTAACTTATACTTCAGGTAAACTGAAATAAAACCATACAACAAATGAATAAAATGAAACCATCATCATTATCATATTGTTAGCGTCGTATTTCGTATGGCACCTAGTTTATTTAGTAGCTGCATATTATGTATTTAATTTCTGCCTATGCAATAATAATAATAATAATAATCCGAAGGCAAGTTCAAAGAAAAATTGCAAATGCGATTTTTGATAAAAGGCAATAGTAAAGGAATTTTAGAGTGAGTTTTCGCAGTTTAGTAGCATCGGTTTTCATTACGTTTCAATTTTTATTCGTTCCCATATTTAATTTAAAAAATTGCTGAATCATATATTATATAAAGCAAAGAATTCATATTATTTAACTGGAAAGTGGAAACTAAATGAAAGTTATGAAAGAGTTTCAAATAGCAGTATTGTTGTTTCGGACATAATTGATATCACGAAGAATTTCACGCGGAGAACGACCAGTGTATCTAAAATAAGAAACATTCATTCATACTTATTTTCATAATAAATAGTAATTTTTAAAGAATAATATAATCGCTGCTGTACTCTGAATTAATTTAATTTCAATATAAAACTTACACAGAGCTGCCACTAATCAAGTATTCTGAATACTTCCGAATGCTGTCAACAACCTCAACAAGCTTTTTCAATCTTGCATGAGGATGCTCACAAGCAAGATACGTTGCAGAAGTAATCATCTTTTTGAATTTGTGGACTATTCTCTTTGCGTCCCCAACTTTAGTCTGGCTCAAATCTATTTTAGTCATGAAGATCAAGTTTGCCATCAACGGAAGAACCTCAGCAAGGAGATCATCTTTCAGCATATTTACCAGAGACGCTACACTATAAAAATTATAGCAATTGTTTGTTACTCAGATGAATAGTTTAACTTGAGATTTGAAAGAAAGTTGATTGATGATAGATATTATGATTTATAATATAAAATGATTTTGTTTCTAACCCGAAAAGTACTACGCTGGAATCTTTAACCGGCTTCTCTGACTGAGCTAGGCAAGCTTCGAATGATTTCGTCATAGCTTTCAATTGTTTCTGGTAGCCCTTTGCTGAGAAAAGTTTTCCGAAGAATGTGAGAATTTGCTCTTCAAGGAGATCAAGCCACTTCTTTGACGGGACAGGTTCTACGGTTCCGTGTATGTGTTTGTGGTATAATCTAACAATATCCGGCTGATTATTCCGGGGCGTTTTAGGGATATGTGGTGATTCGATAAAACTCATGTTCGTTGCTCGTTCGTTTAATATAATTTGAAGAAGTACAAATATTTTAATGTTTTCTTTTCAGGTTTGCTAAATTACTGTGCAATACAATACAAGTACGTGTATTAGTAGGAAAGGAAAATAGAACAACTTTTTGGACAGTATTTAAGTTTAAGTGCTAAACAGAAAATTAATTTGATGAATGATTAAGTATTAAGGCGTACGCTTACTTCTTTATACAAAAGGTAAAAATACAAATGTACATATGCATTAATCCATGGAAATTAAGTAAATATTAAAATAAACATAGCGTTCACTTTCAACTATCACCGAGATTCGGAGGTCGGATATCAGAGTTTCGTTTCAGACATTCAATCATCCACATTAACCCCTCAACAATGCCATCCCTGTAATGTAAATACGTCAATTCATAGAATTATTAAAAGGTTATTAGTATGCATTGCATATAGATATAGATTTAAAAATAATAATAATAAATTTTCCCCTTCGCTTACCCTGTTAAAGCTGATACAGGCATAACCATACAATCACGAGAACCAATTAAATGTGCACTTTGATTGAAGATAGGTTTCACTTCACGAACACCCATGCAATCAGGAAGATCCTGTTTATTAGCTAGCACAAGTAAAGGCACTCCGTGCAGGAGTTCATTTCTCACCATTTGATCTTTAAAAAATAAAATGACACATTTATTTTTAGGTATAAAAGAATTCGTACGTTTTTTAATTGCCTTAAAACATTAACAATTAATGATAATATTTTTCTATCTTACCGAAAGCTTCCTTAGACTCTTCAATACGCTCCCTGTCATGAGAATCGATTACGTAAATAATCCCATGACTTTCAGCATAATACTAGAAGAAGATAACTTTCAATTACTACCTTACTTTAAACAAAACATGAATAAACTTTTGATTAAAAGGTTTCGTACAAGCTTACTTTATCCCACAATGTCTGCAGTTCCGTTTGTCCCCCTAAGTCCCAGAATTGAATTGAAGCACCTGTCACTTCCACCTGTCCGGTGTTGAGACCAACTGTGGGCGTAATCCTCGACGGATCCAAACGCTTATAATCTTTATTCATTGCATCCTTCACGGCCTCAAGATAAGTCTATTTTTAAAAAAAAGTTTAATTAAGTT
>JAHZNJ010003507.1:0-14625 GCA_027744475.1 Lepidocyrtus cf. sotoi NNG-2020
AAAGATCACTGAAACGTAATTGTTAAAAGGCATAATTATTGTAAAAATGGATGTAGAAGACATTAGGCATTCAATATTTATCTAATCAGACAGTTAGCTGAGGTAGCTGATTTTGATTCAATTAGAGAGGTCTAGTCTATGATTAATTAATTAACGGGATTAATTGATATAGTCATTTGAAGACTTTGAACAGTTTTACTTTGAAATGCTATTTCGGTTATTGCCTTTGTTTTGTTACATGATGTATAATACATATACATAGCAATAATAGCAAAATAGCAAGAGAAGACCATTGAGTGATGCAGTAAAAAGTAAACCTCCAGTAATACAAAAAACAATATTGCCCCATTTTGCCCGTAGCTTGAGCAGCAAAAAACACATAAAAGTACTGTCTCCGTCTGTTCATTGTTCATTCATTACCGTAAATACATACGTGTATTGTAGTGCTACGTAAAAAAGGAACGCTTCGCTTCACCTCCTCTCCTCGTCATTCGTCATTGTCCAATGCTATACAATTTACATTAGCTCAAATAGGTTTCAGTTTGTAAAACTGAAATACTTTTTTACTACTGTCTGTGTGTCTGTCTGCTGCAATTGCTACGTTTTTGCTTTGGCGCTTCGTTGCTCAATCAAGAAAAAGCAAGCACTACTCTAATCTTATTGAGAGTTTCAGAGAATATTCAGTGTTCTTTGAATGATTACGAATGAATGAATATATTGCGATTGCGGCAGATGATTGCTAAAGTTAATTTGCTAAGTTAAAGTTCAGACTATACGACTGAAAAAAAACAGTAACATGCTGCATGGGCTCTCCTCCAATCCAATCCCAGTCCGTCCGGACTTATGTTAGGATAATAATCCACAATTCAGCACTAACTTTATGGTTGGGTGGTGGCAAGGAATTTAGAATGCTGAAAGAATTTACTAACACTTAACCACGAAATAATATTAGCGAAATATTATTTACTGTTATTCTTTACTCTTACAAGAAAGAAGTAACTCTTTCTATATTACAATACAAGAAACTTATTTGATTTTTAAAAAATTAGTTTATAAAGCCATCGACCCATCATCTTATCTTTTACTAATGTATAATAACGCACATTACAAAATCAGCGCGATAAAGAAGCAATAATAAATTAAACAATCATTTCCAACTCCTTGGCATACTCAATCGCGTCCCTCGCCAACTCATACGATGGAATACGATCATCCTGTTTCTGGTCGGTGCTGAAGTAATAGTGCTTATCCTTTCCAAGCGTCCATCCTCGCTGTAAATAAGGGAATGCTTTAATTAAAACTACTAGACATTGACAGTTTTTAAAAACACATTGCAATGCACATTGATACGCACGAATGTAGAACTCGGAATGCTTGATCGAGTATAATCTCTGTATCTGTATGTGTACCTTAGTTGCGTAAGAACTTAATTGGGCTCCAGTGATGTTAAGCACTTTTGCAGCGTCATCGGCGTGAAGTCTACTGTAGGATTTTTCGACGCATGTAGCAATTTCATCCCTGATCGTGTCCAAAAGGATATCAATGAAAAAGTTATATGCTTCCGCTGGTACCAAACGCTTTGCCAAGTAAATCTGATGTATCGACACAGAACATAATAAAAATAATTTTAAATCATAATCGTAATCATTGTCCTTCATTTGGATTATAAAATTAATAGAAATATTCACTGACCTTGTTATACCGTCCTTCCATCAGATATTGTTCCATAGACACGGCATGTTTGATGTAAACATTTTCCAAAATATGAACATCAGGATGGGCAAAGAGCTCCAATTCAGTATGAAACTCAGAAACCCGATTTTGGCTCAAAAGACACAAGAGATTTAATCCAAGTAATTCACATTTGTAGGATGACTCTGGAAGCTCGCCCCTAATTTTTTATAAAAGTTACATTAAAATATATAAAATTAAAATAATTGAGAAAATATTTAAATGTCAAATGTTAACAGCTAAAATTCAAAATCGGATATACTTGAAGTCCAAGTAATAGCATTTTAGCTGGGCCATATAACGTTCAAATGACGGAATATCCCTCTTGGCAATGCTCCAAAACGCTCCAATTTCCAGCACATCTCTGGCGATTATGAGATCCTCCTTTGATGATTTTCCAGTGGACTCCGGAAGAAATGAGAGATGTGTCAAGACTATCTGTAAAATTCAGCAACAATATTTTTTATCAATGATAATGATTCATTCAATATAGCAATCGACCAACACCCAAGCCATTATTAGCAATTATCAAACAAAATCAATCTACAATCTAGCGATTTCATGGAATTTTAAAACGAAGTATTTGGAAGAAATCCCCTTTTGATATCTAGATTTATTGCACGCAGCAAAATTGTTACAAATTAATTAAATACCTTGAGACGATTAAGCAACTCTCCACATTTGTCCAAATTAGGGTTCCTTCCTGCGTTCCATTCAGCAGCTAACTGCTGTCGCAGCCTGATTGCCTCTTGCAAACTTCCCATGTTAATCAATTAGCCACAAAACCAAAAAAAATCAATTCAAAACGGATAAATATTCCTTTCTAGTTCGATTCTGCTGAAGTTTGAAAAGTGTTAAATCCACGATTCACAATTAGATCAATCAAATCTTGAGCAAATTGTTATAAAGCCAATTAATTAAGATCCTTTAAAATTATAAAATTAAACTTTTTGTTGATTTGTTGTTCTTTCTTTTCCCAACTTTACTATTTGACAATGTAAAAATGACGGCTGATCGAAAATCGCAGCTGCCCCACAGTAAACTACACAACACAAGAGCTACAAATTACAGAAAAGTGAAGTGATTCAGCAAAATACAAAACAAAAGTTTTTATGGGGCATTACGAGAGGGTTCGCGGATACGTGATTTTGATTTTGTAGGTGTAAGATAAAACAGCAGTGCAAAATGCAAAGTCCAATTGCATTGAAAATTCACACGCAAAACGAACGATTCCTCTGCTGCTGTCATGCAACTTCTGTGAGAATTAAATGTGAATCGAATGCAAAAAAGTGAAAGTCCAACTTGGTTCGTAATTAAATAGTTGGAGAAAGGTGTGCATTTATTTGCGTTTTCATTCAGTGCTACTACTTTTGTTTTGATTACTTTGACTATCAGTTGAATAAACCATCGAACATTTGTAAGCTTAATCTGCTGTTGGATCTTGTATACCTGTAATATAAAGATTTTGATTTGAGGAAACGGAAACTCTCACCGGAAATTAATTGCATGAATCTTTAGTGTACGTTGCGTTGTTGGTTGAGTTTGTGTACCAATTAACGAGATGAGTTAAGCACAGTTCAATTGTCAATTAAAAAGCAGAAATGCAGTTTTCTGTTAATTGATCGCTTCAACTTTCTCTCTTTGGTTTGTTAAAAGAAAAGTGGGCACCCTACACTCTTTTTAAAATGCACGAATTCGGATTCACAGGTTTACACGGTTTTGTTTGGGGATGTGGATTAGCAGTATTTCGTCGTGTGATAAAAATCTCTCATCCAGCAGTAGATGCATTGTTCTACGGAGTCATTGGAGCGATATGCGCTAGATTCATTCTTCCAAATAGGAGAGCCAACTTACCCGCAAATAAGCCTATGACATCCGCAGAGGTTCGGCTTCTTGTCCTACAAGCTACAAAAATATTAAAAATTGCTTTTGGAATATAAAATAGTGGGTGGTAAAATGTATTTTTCATTTATACAGGTGCGATTTCTCGGATTTTTCCTTGGATGGGGGTTTTCCGTGGGTTTGTTAATATGCGAAGAAGGAAGCTTCTACCCTTTCGGAATTTATTGTTGTATTTTAGCATTCTTTCATTTTTCCGAGTTTTTATTTACATCTTTCATCAATCCGGAGGAATTGCAGTTGAGTTCTTTCCTGCTAAATCATAGCAAGGAATATGGACTCGCTGCACTGGCAAGCGTTATGGAATATTTCGTAGAAGCTCTTCTCTTTCCAGGTAAAAAAAAACTTGATTGAGCAAATTCCTTTGAGTTTCACAAAGTGCGATTTCACTAAATATTTGTTTATTCTTTCTTTCTTGTTTCCCTACAGGAATGAAGCAGTTTAATTATGTTACGATTCTTGGAACATCGATATGCATATTTGGAGAAATCATAAGAAAGGGTGCAATGCTGACTGCATCTAGAAATTTTACTCACTTGGTTCGAGATCAAAAAGTGGAGGGACATGTTTTGATAACTCATGGCTTATACAGCCTTTGTAGACATCCATCCTACGCAGGATGGTTTTGGTGGTCTGTTGGAACTCAAATTATTTTAGTGAATCCAATATGCCTTTTGGGATACTCGATTGCAAGCCATAGGTAAGCAACACTAAAGAAATTTATGAAAAACTGTAGTTTACTTCAATTTAACCAATTAACGCAACTTTTTTTAAAAATGAATTCACAGGTTTTTCAGAAGTCGGATATATTACGAGGAGGCTTGTCTACTTTCATTTTTCTCTGATTACCCCGAATACCAAGAACGTGTTCCGAGAACTGGTGTTCCATTTGTAAATGGCTTTATTGACTTAAGAAGCAATTAGAAAGTTTTAGAAGCTTCAGAACGAACGAATCTTGATATAAATATAAATTGTAGATCAAGTCCAATGTATTTATAGAACTTACTAGCACAATATAAACATTTTCTAGCCTTTTTAAATTAAAGACTGATATAATAACTCACTCATAAGTTTATTTGATTACTAATTTAATTATTTAACACTTAATTTTATTAATCTGCCTATCTATTCTTTTTTATTAGTGGCTAATTTTTGTGAGTGTGAATTCATTTTCATGTTTCTAATGTCATTTATACATAGAATTATAATGATGCGTAAAATAAAAGTGATACCACAATTTAATGTAACAAGTTTTTTGCAGTTTTTTAAGTGCCAATTGGTCAAATCGATTTCCCGATAATTGGTTATTTTAGATTTCGATTTCGATCTAAATATAGTTTGTTTATTTACTTATATAATAACTCTTGAAAATCACATTCTTCTTTTTTTAAAGTTTAGGTTAGTTTTGGACACCAAAAAGGCTCCTGCCTGCTTTAGTTAGGATTTCCTCTGTATATATATTTATTTACTTAACAAACAATGACTAATTATTAGTTACACAGCATGAACAAATATTTCTTTCTTATTCTTTTCTGTTTAGTATATAATAACCGGCCTTTATATTAAAGCTTACAAATTGTCAATCAATATTGAATTATTAAGTAAGCATTGATAAGATTTAGTCACCTTTTATATCAAATTTCATTTCAGGGAATAGGATTTGTTATTGTCTTTTAAAGCAGCTACAAAAATTTCAATAAAAGTTATTTTGGCTATTACAATATTACACAGAATAAATTTCAATTAAATTTAAAGTTAAGTTAAATAAAATTAAACGTTCATACTAAAGCTAAAAACTCGTCTAAAAATAAAAGCTGTAATTCCATCAGTTGCCAAAAAGCTCCTTAAAATAATAATAAAATATTTTATAATGTGATCATTTGATAAAAAGAGATATTTCAGTTTTGTATGTAAAGTAAAAGGTATAAAACTTTCCTTCGTTCATCTGACAAATTACAAGATGGTCCTTGCTTTTACTTAATCGCGTTGCATTGCAAAAAGGAAATGAATCAATAATTTCTAGAAAATAATAATTATTATCTATCTATCATTAATTCAGTAAGAATGATTAATGAGGTCGAGACAGCAACTCTTTGCCACTTTTTTTGCCCAGAGAAAGTTTTTCCTCCTGCAGATTGTCGTCTTCCTCATCAAGGTTCCTGGTTGTAAGGATATCCTTGATATGTTGAACAATTAAGGAAATTGCAACTGAGAGAAAACAAATTTAAATGGAAGAAGTATTAAATGGAGTATTCTACTAAAATTTTGTGTGCTAAAATGACTGAAATATCTTCATGTTTCTACCTACCTGTGTTATCTGCACCACGTGGAATAATGACGTCAGCAAATTTCTTTGTCTAAAATATTATCAAAAGAATGTCATTAAAAGATTTTTAAAAACATACAAACACAAGTCAGTCTTTAAATAAAAAAATAAGATTTATTTTAAATTAAATTACGGGAAGACAGAATTCTTCAAAGGCAGGCTTAACGAATTTCATGTACTGATTTAGAACGGTGTCAAGATCCCTTCCACGTTCTTGAACATCCCTCACCACTGCAAAAATTCGAAGGGATTTTTAAAATGATTAAAATTGACAAAAAGTTATCGTGTTTTGTTTTTATCCCCGTTTATTTTAAAAAATATATATTTTTTACTATAAGCAATTACCTCGTCGAGCAAGTCGAGTGTCGGGATCAGTATCCACAAATAATTTCATATGAAACATATTCCTCACTTGAGGAAAGTAAAAGGCAAGAATCCCTTCAAGTAATACTACGTCTGCGGGATAAATTGTCGTGAACTTCCCTTCAATGCGAGAATTCGATATGTAATCATACACAGGAACCTCAGCCTTTCTTCCCTCCAGAACGCATTCTAATGTTTGCTTAAGTAGATCTATATCTAAGGCATCTGTCACAAAAAGAAATCGTAAAATTAATGCACATCCCAATAAAAATTTAGTTCCACTGATTAAATTAAGTACAGCTTCTTATTCTAGTTTTCTTACTTGGATGATCAAAATCATACAATCCTTTGATCGCCCTTTTGGACTCCTCAGGAGAAAGTTGTTTGTAGAACGAATCCTGGGCAATGGTGACAACTTTACGTTGGCTAACGGAAATCTCAGCTTGGCCGAGTTGCTCCACAATCTTAAGGCATACAGTCGACTGCAAAATAAAAATAACTCATGTTATCATGTCAAAGTTTTTATCGTAGCTTGAAAAATATTTAATTAATTACATTAATCAATCAACTTACTTTTCCGGAAGCAGTTCCACCTGCAACGCCGATCAGAAACGGAGCCTTGGGATGACTATTGGAGTTCTCCATGTTTGAATCAGACTTCTATCTATGGAATAAGAATAATCAGTGGCTGCTTACCCAAATATTCAATAATTAATCAATAATATAAGCCAAACTTAAAAACGCTTAACAGTTTAAAAACCCTTCTGCCTTCTTCTGTCTAAATATGACTAATCTTATCTTCAGGTATATAACAGCTCGATTTTATTTTAAAATTGCGTCAAGTCATAATAATATGCTCGTATGATAAACAAGAGTTACTTCTCTGGTTTCCACTCTCAACTTCTCAAGTGGATCTATAAAATTACTCGTATCTATGTACCTACGCCTAATTCAATTGTATTTTGTCACTTTACTGCACGTTCTTCTCGGTAAAAATACGCTTACGCTTTTAATGGAAATAGAAACTGCAGCTGCTAAACTTCAGCTTGCCGAACAAAAAGTAGCACAACGCCGTAGGTACGTAGAATTCTCCGGTTTCAAACCAGTCGGCATGATTCATACCGCACAGCGCTGATAAGTAGCCGTAGGTACCTAACGTTTGCTTAAGTGGAGTTTTATTATGCTAAAGAAACGTTCTTTCTTGTTTTAGCCAAAAATCTTCAGAGATCTCAAACCTAACTTGAATATGATTAATTAAAAAACTTTGAAAATTAATTACCTGGACTATTGTCAGGAAATGGCGATGTGTTAAAAGAGTAGAAACTTTCTACTAGAAAAGAATCACAGTTGGGGCTTAATTGAAACTATATTGTGATGATGACTTTAAAATCCAAAAGGAAAAACACACAACACAGATAATTGTTCACCTACGACTACGGCGATTTCATTCTGGCCTGTGTTTACGAAAGAGAAAATCACTTTTTCAAATAGACGAAGCCGAGCCGGACTGCTACACGTTTGCTTTGCGTTCCTCACCGTACCTCGCTCTAAACTAAACGCTTAAAATTTTACCTTCCCTATTCCCTACCTCTCCTCCATCATCGTTGCACTATAAAATCAAAATCAGTCAGTAAGTCAGTGCTCACATCAGTTCAGCAGCTAACACGTCATCATCATGGCCCAAGAATTTTTATTACTGCCGATTTGCCGAACACCTGAACCTTCTTCACTTCCTATATGAATCGACTACCTACACGTTTCTATTACTAATCAGTTGGTTGAAACCTAATCGTAAAAAATAAGCAGTTCGAAAGAAAAGTAAATAACACGCTAACCTCTCTTGCGCTTATGCTATGTAAGTAAAGAATGTTTTGTCAATTTTTTAATGCAAGATATTGTTTTTATACGGTTCAATGTTCCATCCTTTTTCCTTGCTATATTTGTTTTTTACATTTTTTTACTTTTACGATAGGATAATGCTACATAGAAAAAAAGTACTCCCTCCAATAAAGCTGACTAATCTTTACGAGAGAGATAAATGAAATTAGAGTAAAAATGTTGAGACATGGTGGTACAAAAATATGGCAGTAGTTATAGTAAGAAATATCTAATGTTGGTGGTGAGTAAAGATGGCAAATAAACCGTCCATTTGAATGAGCAGAAGACATCTGAGACCGAGAATCTTCCACATGATGTGTGGTGTTCCTACAATTTATCTTAAAAAGTAATATTATGCATTTCATTCCAATATTCCCTTCTTCCATTGCATTCATTGCATGGACATTTAGCAGGGTAAGGCAAAAACACCGAGTCGAGAGTCGAAACGACCATCGCATCACATCGCATGGAAAATTGCCAATCCTTTCCCTTTCGTCTAGTAGCTCGTATCCGTGTTTCTTTTGCCTTGTAACTTGTAACAAAACGTAAACGTAGTGCTGCGCAGAGATCTGAGGAGATTTTGCTGAAATTAAAATGTTCTTTGTATCTTTCTTTGGGCTGTAGCAATCCATCTATCTATCATTTTGCATTTGATAACGGTGTCATAACGATAAATAATAAATAAATACTGACAATATTAAAGGATTTTTATTTTAATGTCAGCCAGGCAGTTATCACCACTAATATTTACGATTCACGTAATCATCATTTGCATAAATAAGTTTCTTTCATTCGCTTGTTTTTATTATGTAAGAATGGATTCAGTCACAAGAACTTTTTAACAAGGTTTCCATATATGTAGCATAATTGATGAAACACACTTTTTAAAGGCATGTTTTACTTCTTAATTATGTGCATAATATGTAATTCTTTATTGAATGAGTGCTAATCCTAAAATAAGATCGATGATATCCTTTCTCTATTTACTTAAGTAGGTATGAAGTAAGAAGAAAGAGAAAACGCATGATTAATGAAGTGTGTGTATTGTATGATAGAAATTTTATTGCACGGACAATAATATTCCTGGTAACGTTTATTCTTGGAAAATACCTAAATTCTGCTATAGTCTGCTCTGCTTGCATCCTTTGTTAGTTACAGGTACAGAATTTCTCAGGATTTGCAATAATTGTTGCATTAATAAACTTAACGTCCCATATAAGCATTTGAATTCCAAACGCCGATGTAAAATTTTATAGGAATCGTTACGTATGTCGATTGAATTTCACTACTACGAGTGCTTGTAAGCATACTGGTATTAGCTTGTTTGTTTCAAATTTTGTATCAGCGTTGAAATAAATTTATAATTTGGTGGATGATACTCCATGTTAGATATATATGAGCAACATCAAATTTTAAATCAAAGACTACAAATGGATGAACGTTAAGCTGGATATAAGTAGCAGACGGTAGTGGGCTAGATGTGGTATGATTAGATAATTAGACTTGATTGAATGGAATTAAATGTATTTCAGCTTCAAGAAGCTGTAAGAATACATATAATCAAAATCGAATAGAATTATCCCTTGTCATTTAATGTCCGACTGTAAGAGAAAGCGTTCGTTCGTTTAAATTTTTACAGCTTCAGCAAAAATTAGTAAAACTGGAAATACTTTTAGTTACTTTGTAAAAATTTGTCAAAACATTAAAATGAACGGAAACAGCACGGCTGCCTCTAACAATAGTTCTAGTGGAAGCTCGTCGGGATGGCTTCCACAAACTTCAGGATTCGCTACAATTGCAATTCACGCCGGATATAATCCAAAGGAACATTTTGGTGCTCCTGTTGTACCGGCTATATCATTGTCAACCACTTTTGCACAAGATGCACCCGGACAAGACAGGGTAAAATTGAGAATTACATACAAACTAATATTTGCAAAAGGCCAAGACAAACTGCTACTGACTTTTTTTTTCAATAGGGATTTGATTATATTCGAAGTGGAAACCCAACAAAGCAAATTCTTGAAAAGACTTTAGCTGCTTTGGATAACGGAAAATATGGTGGGGTAAACTGAGAAAGTTGTTAATTGCAGATAAATGTATGTTGAAAGGATAAAATGTTTTATATTTTGTATGATTGTTCATTTTTAGGACATGTATTTTCGTCTGGCTTGGCTGCGGCAACAACTGTCATTGCCATGCTAAATAGCGGAGACCACGTAGTATGTATGGACGATGTTTATGGAGGTACAGGTCGATTGTTTCGCCACACAATTAAATCTTCCAACATTTCTACAGATTTCGTGGACCTTACAAATCCTGAAAAGTTTAAAAAAGCTTTAACAGAGAAAACTAGAGTAAGCCGCTTTATGATATATTTTATTGGTCTTCATTTGTTGAATTGTGTAAAGAAAATCCTGAAAAATATAATTGCAATAAATGACGTATTTTTTATCATACAGCTTGTTTGGATTGAAACTCCAACCAACCCAACACTTAAAGTTGTGGATATTTCAGCAATTGCAAAAATTGCACATGATTTCTCAAAGGAGATAATTGTTGCAGTTGACAATACATTTCTGACGTCGTATTTTCAGGTCCGGATTATACAAATACGCTAATTTATTAGAATGTTGTGGGCACGAGGAGAAGCGCTAATTATACAAAGGAAGCGAAATAAAAACATTTTCTAATTTTTTTTTGCAACAGAAACCTTTATCGTTTGGAGCTGATATGGCAGTGTATTCCTTAACGAAATACGTCAACGGCCACTCGGATGTGTTGATGGGTGCAGTGACAACTTCACGAGAAGACTTGAGCAAAAGGTTGTTCTTCCTTCAAATGTGTAAGTGTATTTCATATATAATCAATCTTTCAAATGAACGATTATTGAAACATCATAATAAAAGATTTGCTACTTTGTTGAACGACTAATTCTAATGTCAATTAAGCTAATCGGATTATACCACTCTGGAACTAATTATTTATCAAAATATCTGCTACACACCTGGAACTGGGAACCCAACAAAGTTTCTACAAAACTTGAAAATTTTCACCTTGGCTGAGAGTCTGGGTGGTTACGAGAGTCTTGCTGAAATCCCGTAAATGTTATAATTGATCATTAATATTTGAAATTTTGGTGTTAGCTACTTTTTAAATAGTTAAATACAATTACATGAATTCTTTTTAAAGGTTCAGCATGACTCATGCCAGCGTTCCAGCAGAATTACGTGCAGAGCTGGGAATCACAGAAACTTTTATACGACTTTCCGTTGGATTGGAGTCTTCTGAAGATCTTACCAAAGATCTAGACCAAGCTTTAAATAATTGCTGATCTTCTTGGTGCCGGTTCTAGTCTTTTAATAAAATTTGTCATTCCAAGTCGAAAATTCCATTAAAGAAATTTAACTTCCAATCAATAAATCGGATTAAAATTGCAAATTCATTGATCATGAAAAAAAGCAAAGGGATTTTTTCCATCGATTTCAATCAAAATAAATATCTCTTTAAAGTATATCTTTGCAAATGATAAATCGCAATTTTGAAAAGAAAACGCTCAGTTCTTCTTATCTGTATACCTATTTGCTTGCGTGCTTGGAACTTGGAGCTGTTGAAGTTGAAACTCCTCCCAGTACATTACGCAGTGTTGTTTTATGACTTACCTATACGTTATTTACATTTACACTTAATATAAAATTTCATTGCTCCCACTTCCGCTCGTGTATTCTAAATACTTGTAAGCACTTATATTCTATCCCTGTATTTTATCATCGCCATTAATGTTGACAGACACACAATACTTAAAGCTAGTGTGTGGGGTGGGGTTATAACTTCAACAGTTGCAAAATTTAAAACAGCGGAACTCATTTGACTTCTAAAAATAAACTGTAGGAGCTCCCAAAGAACAAACCATGAAAATAACCCGGTTTTTCGTTTCATGACTGTGACATTGACACTTATTTAGTTTAGTGTAGCCTTGGTTTAGAACATACTATTATAGTACTGATCACTTTCAGTATCATGATCACGACCGTTAAAATTTAAAAACTCGCTGTGGGTAGGTAAGGAAAATAAACTCTTTCCTAAACTTTCTTCTTCATTACTAGAATTAAATGCATATTATTGTCATTCATTTATTCTCTTTTTACCCTGTTTTATGATTGGTACTTTTTTAAGCAGCATTAAAATTCCATTCTTATAAAAGGTACAAACATATATTTAATTCACCCACCTAAATTTATACTTTATAATCGTTCCTTGCATCTCTTTGGAAATTACGATTTAAAAGTTAAAAGTTTGCTACAAATATGCAACTGATTATTATGATGTAGAATGAGACCAATATGCAATAATTGTGCACAACCGAACTCGAGAAAGATAAAAACGTAAGCTGCCTGTTGAGCGTTTTTCTCGAAATTAGCAGCACTTCAACTTTTCGCAAATTTCATAATGCTGTTCTGCATTATCCGCTAGCAACATTAACCCAGTGAAATTCTGCTACTTACTACAAAACTATATTGTGTGCTCCTAATCCTAAATAGCAAGGTTAAAGACATATTATCCATCCAATATTCAACGATTGTGTGGCGGTTGTGCTTTACTAAAGAACTTTTGGAAGCATTAACGGAACTATGAATATAATACATTTATTCATAGGACATGCTCAAATTAGCACATTTTACTTTCACATAACCTTCATCCGAGAGTCGAGAGCAATGAAATGAGCAATCACAATGAATCTATCCAAAAAAGCAAATAACTTGGGTTTGCAATAATATAAATCAGTTGTAACGCAAATGTCTTCCTGAAAGTTTCTCCAACTAGTCGCGGGTGTAACTTTTTATATTGTTGGAAGTTCCGAATCAGCTCATCCACACGGTAAGGAAATTGATTTTGAGTCGGATAAAAAGAGGTTATTTGTGTGCAATCAATATCATTTTTAGCAGTTAAGAATTAAATAGGAAATATTAATTTTCAACAGATTAAACCTACTTTTTCTCACATAACCCCGAATACGAGTTTTGATAATGGCATTTTTCTCATCAGCTCATCTTTTTAGGTAGCAGTAGCATGACTTCCACTGCAATGCCCAGAATAAAAATGGAACGATAAATTCGATAAAAAGAAAGGTTTTCATAAAAGACTGTGAACAATAAAAAGTTAAATATTGATTTGGTTAATTTGCGACTGCCAGCTATTTACCGTGAAAGGTTAGGGAAATCAATGTTTAGAAAGCAATCCTTTGTACTTGTAGGTACGACTGGAAGCTATAGAAAAAAGAAAAAAGAAAGTAGGTAGTAGATTATGTTTTTATTAATATTTTAAATTTTGCTTTTATCATTAAAGCTTGGAATTACGATTTGCGCTGTGATATGGAGTAGAAATAAGTCGCGTTTTTGCTTTTTGAAGAAAAAATTCCGGTCTTCTTTCTTTAATCAATCAATAATGAACGGGAAAGTTAATTTTTTGTTGTGGATAAAAATATTTTGTAAAGGAAGGCATTTATGTACGGTGAGTCCATTTTTACTTCAGATTTTTCAGGCATTTTGGCATTTCTGTCGGCATTGTGATGTGATAGTGATGATGAATGAATGATGATGTAGGATGTAGTGGGGAAAGGTGAAAGAGATTAGGTTGGTTAGCACAGCATAAATGGGAAAAGGTTTTTATGTGAGGAAAAGGAAAAGCAAATAGCAAAAGCAATATAGCTTTCGACATATCAGGCGGCGTGGCGTGGAATGTTGGTTTTTCTGTAGTACGTAGTACGTACGACGATATATATTTTTTTATACACACTATCCTTCTGTACATAATAATATGCATAAATCCAATATTATGTATGTGATGTGAGTAAAGAATTATTATGCATCATCGGCCTTTCCTTCGATGAAATGATGTGATGATGTTGATGGTTATGAAGTGAGGTGAACACGGTCATAATATATTTGATCATAATTGGTTTGGCTGAACTGAGCACAAAAAGCAATTTAGCATCATTTGAGGAAAATCTGACTGGAAAAGTGTGTTGTCTTGTCCGGTAGTTTATATTAAAGGAAAGTGCGTAACCATAATTAATTTCTTCGCATCTACAAAAAAGGTTAATCTGTTCAAAATCAGTTTAATTTAAAATTACTGTTTAGCCTTTCTATCGATACTCGTTTAAAACCGTAAATAAAATAAAGTTAGAATTGTTATGCAGCAATTGTAGTTACTTCACTTGCGATTGTGAAAATCGAGAAGCCATAAAAAATTTCATTAATATTAATAGCCGTGAATAGTGCATAATAAAATACTTTTAGGGGAAAGTTTTAAGTCAGCGTCAGGTCGGTCGGAAAGAAACATGTGGCATGTGATGTGATTCATTCATTTCATTTTACAAGACACAAGATGCCTTGACTTGGATGAGGCCAACAAACAGCCGGTCAGAT
>JAHZNJ010003508.1:0-13959 GCA_027744475.1 Lepidocyrtus cf. sotoi NNG-2020
CGGCAGTTATCGTGCCGACGGACAGACGGACGGACAGACGGACGGACAGACAAAAGCACTGATCGCATGACTAGCTTTCACTACGTTCAAGCTAGTAATAATGCATTGCATATGAGCCCAGCTATACCAAAAAGCCAACAAAGAGGGGAGAAGAAAAAAGTCTGAATCGGATTGATCTTACAATATTTTGTATAAATGTATATGCGGAGAGTGAACTGTTGAGGTGGAGGGGAACACCACCACCGTCCACATGTGAATAAAAAAATTGTGAGGTGAAGTGAAGTGGTCAATGATGATGCACATTGATCATTAGAAGTCAGACACAGCAGTCCAGTGTAGGTATTAAGCTGATCACTAATAAGTTGTAATGAGGGGTGGCAGTGGCGGCGGCTGTGGTGGCATTGGTGGGGATGATTTTGCAAATTATGAAATTTCTTCATAAATGTCGACTTTTGCTAAGTTTTCTCGTTTATTTTTAGTTTTGAGCATGTTTCATTTCATATTTTTTGTATGTAAATGTAAAGTATAAATATACATCGAAAAAGTATAATTATGGCTTTGGTTTGCTTTTCTCTGTTAATGGACGCTGCTGCTGCTGGTCTTTTCAACTGTCAAACCGCAAAAAGAAAGGATGATATGATGAGATGGGAGGGAAGGGAACCCCATCTCTCTCTCTCTCTTCTTTCTAACCTCAAATTTATTTCTAGCTGTGTAAGATGAGAACCTTACTTGCTTTCATTATGCTTAGTTTAATGATTATTATGAAAAGAAATAAAAAAAATAGATGGATTGAATTCTGAATGTTTTTAGGTGGTTTCGTTAAATATTATTCTTGTGGCAGCCCGAGACATGTTTTTTTAGATTTCATTACAAAAAGATGACATTTTTTGGGCATGTACTTACTTAAAAACCCTGAAAAATGAAAATATTAGATTTTTCGAAAATGGGTGGAAATAGTAGCTCAAAGGTAAACAATGCAAAATATTGTACACCGAATGATGATAGTTAGATTAGAAGTTAGGATAAAAGAGGAACGCACATGAGCAGAAGAAAGGAGAGAAGAGAGAGTGTGAAAAAAGAAAGGGCTCACGCTCGTGCCATACATTGCCATGCCACACAGAACGCAACTGCGGCTGCTGCATTCATTGCAGAAGGACAATGGACAAAAAAGGAAGGAAATGAGAACCGAAATTACTTTTTAGGTTTTTATTGAATAGTTTTTCCGCAAACCTGGAAAATCAGATTAAATTACATCCATCTTTATCATTGTTTATTATTCCCCCCTCCCCCAAAACACATGTTTTGATCGGTATTGCTCAATTGATGAAATATCTACGTTTGATTCTTTTATTTTTGTGATCATCTCTGATTTCATCAAGTCCTTTAATAAACCAAAACCTACAAAACTCACCCAATTTTATTTTTATCCGTTACAATTGTAGTGCTCCTGAGGATAACATTACTATATGAAGGGATACACTAATAATGACATGACGGACCACGGGCCCACATTTTTGTTCATTTGTTTTTGGTTTTATTTTTACCGATTTCGTCAACTCGTCTTGGGAGGTTTAATAAAAATGACGTAAGTTTTACTTCACTATCAAATTTAAACATTCAGTATTCATCCTGAAAATATATCATCACATCAAATAAAAAAATAAAAACCAGCCGGGTGAAAGGAAGAGAGAGGGAGATCGTGCTGGCAAAAAAAGGAAAACAAATTTGAAGATAATTTTATTTTGGAGATAAGATCAAAAACAGTCGAAACGAAATGAAGTGAAGTTGTAATCTTTTTTGACCCCCATCCTGCTCCATTCTGACTCATCTTCATTGCATCGTGCATCGGTTTTAAGATATTCGAAAACAAAACACCTGCAAAAAAATCAAAGTGGAATATATTCTCATCTCATCATCATCAGCAATCATCCCCAATCCAATACCCACCTTTTATCCTCTCAAGTTTTTCTTTTCCCCTATCATTGCGACAGTTTTGCAACTTAAACTGTAATAATAAAAATCAGCAGCCACAGCAGCAGTTAAAGTTAACCCCATTTTAATAATAATTCTCTTAACAACCAGCACGTGAGCTAATCTTAAAAACAAATAAATGCAAATGATTTCGAATTAAGTACACACTACAGTGATTATTGTAGTACAATAAATTTTAAAAAAAATCCTTTTCCTTATGGTTTGGTTATGCCTTGCCCTTCTTGCCTTTCATAGTTTTGATTGTGTGACTATGGCGAGACAAAATTGAAATCAAATGACTTTATAATAAAAACAATGATGAGATCATTTTTACTAAAACTACGTCATCTTTTCTGTCTAAAAACCGGCAGGAAGAAGAAGAAGTTGAGGGAGGGAAAGGGAGAAGAGAAAAAGGTGTGGCCGTCACCTCACTCAACTAATTTTTTTTATCTTTTTTTATTTCGTACTGCAGACTATGGCTTGGCTTTTCGTTTGCATAATGTGGTAGGCCATGGTCGCTTTATAATTCATGATTTGCGAAGACTCTCTACATTTAAGCTTCGGCACTCGTTCGCGTTCACCGCACATCTCTCTCACTCTTTGTTCAAATCAAAATCAAACAGAAACACACACGAAATAGTTTTTTATGAGGTTAATAAAAAAACCAGACCAAACGTCAAGAATTCAAAAAGACCACAACAAAGAAAATAAAGGATAATGATGATTGGATTGATGTGAATGTGAGTTAAGCCGTGTACTGTCGCGTTGCGACTTGGCTTTGGGCTTGTTAGGTAGTTTTAAAAAAATACTATGATGAGATGATAATGGGGAGGGGAGATACTGATGTGATGACTTGATAAGATAATTTGGGTGATTTAGAGGATCACCTCGAGAAGAAATAAAAATAAATATTACACTACTTTTACCTATCTATATGTTTTGAAACAGAACAAAAAAAACAAAAGGGGTAGCACAGAACTTGAACTCAACATCGGATTCAAGCAGTGCAGTGCAGTAGTGTGGTGGCTTGCATGGAGCCACGCAGACTACTGCATAAAATTAGAATAGTTGCGCGCTGCGTTGTTGATGCAATTCTACTTTTTTTACTTTGTTCATCTTCATCTTTCCTTTTCCTGTATTAATAGTACAAAAATATATGATCACGTCATCATTTAAACAAGACAGTTTTTTTTTCAAAAAGTTTTTTTCAAAGAAAGAAAAATAATTTATCATTATTACCCCATGTAAAACATGAAGCGATTATTATTATGATTAAGAGAATGATGTTGCAGCTAATGATGATCTCATCAACTAATTTTTAATTTTAATCCAGGTAGGTGGTCATTATCGTCAAAATCATCATCTTCTTTTATCTGCAAAAACAAACATGATCATAAAAGCACTGGTATTTGCACTGGCAGAGACAAACAAGTTACATGAATAAATAGCAAATTAACTTTTTATATAAATTAGAGTTCAATGCAGTTGCATTACGTAATGCAATTCTTTTGGTGTATTTTCTTTTAAACAGTTTCTCAAATCTTTATTAATTAATTTTTATTTTGTGTGTTTCTTCTTCTTCTGCTTTAAAGTTTATTATTATTACGACATTTACTCTCGACATGACATTCATTTGCAATTGATAATTGCATGTAGCATAGCATTTTTTTTATATAATTGCATTGGATTGCATTGATTTTGCTTATTAAACCTTTTATTGTTTGAAGATTATTATATTTTACTATGTTAAATGACGGATGATGATTTTTGTGTGAATTATTTATTTAGAACTTTTCATATTTCATATTTTTAAACATTTAAACAAAAAAGGCTAAAATCTTCCAGACTTGAAATACAATTAAATAAAATAATACTTGAACTCATTTGTAATTACAATAGATTAAAATATAATTTTTCTTTAAATGATTCAACACAATTCCACTTCACCTACGAATACAATCAGTTTACTTGACTACTACTGCTCCAATTAAAGATGTTTTTGTACCAATCACAATTAGTTAACACCAACCAAAAGACTGAAGTATTTTGTACTCATAAAAATAAGCAAACTAACTCAACTAAACTTAACTAGATCAGACTAAAAATGCACATCATTGCAATTAATGTCTTTAAAATTTCATTTCCATATAAGGATTTATTTCATTTATTGATTTATTTATTGGTATTTCGAGCATACGAAACAAGACACAATATATATTTTATTATTTCAATTTAAAATTCTTCTATTATTCGACTTTTTTCCCTTTTTTAAAGTTTACGAATTTTATCTTTATGAATGTTTTTATAAGGCAACGATTTGTTTTAATAAGGCCGTGCGTTGTTATCCACACCACACCACCTCAACCTGCCGTACGTACAACACTTTACGACAATTAGTAAAATACATAAACTTCGCTGTATTTCTCATTTAAACTAAAAGTTACTTCTGAGTTACTATAAAAAATGACAATTTTTGTGCTGTTTAAGCATCTTTCGTCGCTTAATTCACTAAAACAAAGTAGGCAGGTAGATAATTAACTATGCGATGTTTTTATTTGATATAGATTGACTATGAGAGACAACTAGCGAGGTTCCTCCCAAAACTCCCAAGTTTTTGTGACTATTTTTTTTGTTTTTTAAACATTAAAAATATTTACGGCAAGAATACAATAAGAGAGGTCTACATCCGTCTAAATAAAGCTACAAATTAATATTTCACAATCTTCTTGCCCCTACCTTCCTCCTGCTCCTACTCGTCCATATCAGTTTTCGTTTTTCCGTCTTGACTTATTACTTCCCATTTTACTTGAGATTGCTCAATGAAATCAATATTTTCTTTGTAAATACAATAGTTTGTAGTTAAATAAGTAACTAGAATAATAATTAAGTACGTAATGTTTATAGGCAAATATCACTCACTATTTTTTTCATATTATATATAGTAATAACATTTTTTGTGATTGATGATGATGTAAACATATTTTGTGCTAATGATGAAGATTATGACGCCGTTTTCTACACTGAAACTTGGAAATAACTTTGAATCTTGTTATTTTGTTGTTATTGTTCTTCAAAAGCTTGAAATCAGATTCGGTTTTCTTGTTCCAACTGCTTAATTTGCGTGCGGAGCTCCATCGCTAGTTTAAAGCCGAGTTCGGGACGACGATCCCTTCCTGAAACCATTGCTTTAACCTGCAGAGGAACATAAAAAGGATAAAGAATGACTTAATAATTAAGCCGGAAATAGAAAGTTTTAAAGTTTAGGTAATTTTTTTTGAAAAATCGAACCTCTTCAGAATGTACAACAGTTCCGTACCCTTCCTCCACCATATTTTTAGTGGAAACGATATCATCCAGCGTGATTCCTCTGCATGCATCATCAATTAAGATGGTTCTATAGCCCAGCTCGATGGAGTGCATCGCCGTAGCCCCCACACAAACATCGTAGGCAATTCCACAAACGAAAACATCGGTAACGCCCTTATTGCTCAACTCCATATCCAGCGCAGTCTTGCTCATTTTCTGATTATCGAAGAAAGCAGAGTAAGAGTCGAGATCCGGATTAGTCCCTTTATAAATGAACGGGGATCCTTCCACAATCTTCAGATTTTCGTGGATCTTCGCCCCCCATGAATTCTGGACGCAGTGCCTAGGCCACAATTTCTGTGAAGTTCGAGGGGGACCCTCAAATTCAACGGTGTCGAACAGCTTCGCATCATCTGGGTTCTGGATCTTCGAGCTGGAGTGTATTTTTCTCTTGTGGAGGTTATCGAAGAAGGAGAGATGGTTGTAGATTGGGCGAACAATCTAAAAAAAATTGAGAAGAAAAAAAGAAAGTAATGAAAAGAAAATGAATCATAATTTTACATATAATGGAAAAAAACTTGATGACCTCTGTCAGCTCAATTACCACTCTACATATTTCATATAGAAAAAAAGTTCCACTTCATTTTCCTAATAAAGCTACGATGCGATGCGACGAAAAGAATAAAATCGAAAGAGGTGAATACACCTTTTCCCTCTCCTCTCATTAAAGAAAGTGGGAAAGGAGGTGACTATTACTCTGCCTTTCTACATTGAACCTATAACGTATCATTATATATTAGCATAAAGTAATAAAATTCGTTCCCCCCATCCATCCGCATCCACCAGGAAATTACTTTCTTAGAAGAGAAGAGAAAAGTCAGCCCCTCCAAAATAAATATTATTATATGGTACATAATAATGACTAACGACCTGCTTCAGCGCTTCAAATGTTGAAATGTTCAAAAGGGCTCCTTTCTTTCTTTAGAAAATAAAATTATTTCTGCTATTTTCCTTCCTTTTAACTAAACTCCACAAGACATGCCATTTTCTCTTTCTCTATTATGGAATTTTTTTACCCTGCGTTAGAGTTCTTAGGTTCGTTCTATATACGTACAGCTTGGCTCCCTTTCTGGAGCTTCTTCTTCTTCCTCTTTTATTTTCTTTGTTCTCGTGAAATGTCGTGGGGCAAATCGATGAGTGCGCTGAGGAGAGAAGTTTATGGAATAGCTTAGCGTAGGATTCCGCTATAAGCTCACATCAACTCAACTTATCGTACCAGTTACCGACCGTTACGATTAAACCGTTAGGAGAAAAAGTATTTCTTCTCTTTTAAAAAACGAACTTTTTTCTTCTACTGCTGCTGCTGCAAGATATCAGAAAGAAAGAAAAGATACTTCCTTTTTCCACGTGAAACAAATTTCTCTTTCTTCCTGTGTAAGTAAGAAAAGTAGTAAGAAGGGACACAAAGTTTTTTTGGTAATGAGCAGCAATAGCAGCAGCATAGCAGAACCTTTAATAGCTTTCACAAAAAAACTTTTCAGTAAGTTTTTTTTTATTTTGACCAAGCCAAAAACCAAACCAAGCTCACCTTGACAAGGGAGCTACAATAGTTCAGTAGAGTAGAAATAGAGCCAAGCATCATCACAAAGAAAAATCATCACGTAGTACATAAAAATGTAAAATCATGGTCGTGGTGGTGTCGTGTCTCTCTTCGTTTTTTTTTGCTTTTTCCTCCATTATCATCATCATCATCATCATCAAAGAAAATCAAACTTGACTTGAGTTTGAGTTCGAGTTGAGTGGGGCTACTCTCCCCACTCCAGAATAAAAACTAATACTAAATATTATGGTCATTCTTTTTGGACACTCTCTCTCTACTTTACTTACTTACTTTTAGAGTTATTTACAGAAGTAGGAAAGAGAGAGAGAGAGAGAGAGAAAGAGAGAGACATTTTCAGTAGCAGGAGAAACAGAAAAAGAAGTTTTTTTCTTGGCTATTGTTGTTAAAGGAAAACAAAAGGGTGGTGGTGGAGGGAATGGAAAAATGGAGGGTGACACGGACAATCACTCACTCACTCATTCGCTAACTTAGCAGCAGCAGCAGAGAGCAGACGACTTTAATGATTGGATTGTTTGCTAAATAATAATGCTACGCTGCTGCCAGCATTGCTGCTGAGCTTTTGCTCTTGTTCCTGTCCCGTTGCGGACTAAACAGAGAGAAAAAGAAGAGAAAGGTGATGATGATTATGATGACGACGGTAGTTTTTTGTCATCGTCATCATTATCGTCATTATAATTACAGTTGAGATAAGAGAGAGAACCCGTGATTGTTGTAAGGTCTTTTTTATTCCTTGAATTGAGCCCAGTCACTTTTTATGCCGCGCTGCTGCGGGTCGGCTCGGTGCCGGGGCTTTTGTGTTTGGAGCACCGTGGCCGGTGAGAAGCGAACAAAACAGGAAATTCCACGAAATAATTTGATTGTGTTTATAGCTTTAGCTTTATATATCGAAAGTTGACATTCGAGAATCAAGACATTTGCAAAATAAAATCAAAATAACGCATAATATTCGATTCTAAAAATAGACGATGCTCTTAAGCATCAACTTGACGGTATGAGGCGAGAGAAGCGTGACCTTTCTTTTTTTATAGTTAGTTACTTTCATAATAAATTGGATTGCCACGAAAATGGTATTAAGTAAATTAAGTGGTGGTAAAGGTAGTAGCGGATGGACAATATGAAATGCGAAAAAAGAGAGGAAAGGGAAATGAAATGATTTTCTTCTTTTTTTTCCTTTCTAGCAGATTTCGATTTCTCTCACGCTTATCTTTATCTACATTACACATAGAAAAAGAAAACATGTGTGGAGTGCGAGTGGACTTCCAGAGAGCTCCAGAAGCCAAACCATGAGGAGCCTATACTGCGTTTTTTCCCTTGACTTGACTTGGCTTTCTGGCTTGCCATTATTATTATTCTCTCCAGGATAGATTAATCCGTCTTCTCTTCTGGTATAAAAATAGACCATAGGTCTTCTATTTTCTATTGTCTGACTTTGTAAACAGAGTTGAGTTGAGTTGAGGGTGAGAGGAAACGAATAAATTGAAGAGAAAGAGAGAGAAGAAAAAAAGGAAAACTGGTGGTGGTGGTGGAGAAATGTTTTGTTTGCTTAAGCTTACCTTCCTGATCCATTTTTGCCAACAGAGCTCGAACTCGTTGATATCAATCAGCCCGTCCTGGAAGAAACGAAATTCAATAGAATATATATTTATAAATGGGAAATAAAACAGTTAAAATCCCATTCACAGGATGATGATTTGCTTTAACATAAAATGATGGTGATGACATTTACGTGACTTATGCGTCATGCCATTCATCGTTCATGTCATGTGAATTTAAGTAGGGATGCAAATAAAATGCAGTAATAAATGAATGAATGAAAATTAAGTAAGTAAATATAAAAATAAATCTGAATATGTCAATCACTTTCCCTGTAAATTTGTTTTTCTGTACCTTGTTAATGTCGAAGGTATCGAACATATCACGAAGTCTTTTCGGCTCCACCGGATATGGCTTGTCTCGTTCATTGCGGAACAAAGCTCGACATAACACAACGAACTCCGCATAATTCAGGAAACCGTCCCTGTAAAAAATAAATTAGTTAACAAAATAAGTAAATTGCTCGAAAATTAACCTAAAAACCCTTGAAAAAAACTCTTTAAACCTTCAACAGTCTATTTTTCAGCAGCAGCATCAAAGTATTTAATTATGTATCAACAAAACCATTACCTGTATGCAAAATACTTTACAAATAAACGGAAAAACAGAACAAGTACGCTTTTTAAACCCATTTCCTATTCATAGTAATTTGCACTTCTAAATAAAACCATTAAGTTTAGAAGAAGAAGAATATGAAGGTGCAATAGTAATAAACAAACTTTAGTTGCTGCTGATGATAATGATATGATGATGATTGTTTGTGATTGTGATTATTATTATTGTGAGCTATTTTTTCACGTAGCAGCAGCAGCAGTGGTAATAAAAGGGAGAAAAGGTGAAAGCTTCATAACAAAAGAAAAAGAAGGGATTTCCGTACTATTATTACTACTACTAAGACTACGACGTATTGTTGTCCATCCGAATCTGAAAACAGGAACGTTATCGATCAAACAAATGGAATGGGTGCTTCTCCTGCTGCTGCTCTCTTCCTGCATTAAAAAGTTGTTTTTAAATTTAAGCACTGTTTTCTCCTAATGCGAAAGCGAGATACTAATTGAAAGAAACTTTTTTCTTGTGAAAAACAATCTTTAAATGACGAATTATCTGTATTTGAATAATTTAAATTATGAAATTGCTTAAAGCAAATTGTTTGTGCTTACCCATCTCGATCAAAAGAAGAGAAGCAAGTCTCCATAGACTGTGTTGGTGATAACTGCCCCCCACCCGAATTCTCTTCTTCTTCTTCTCCCCCCTGACCTTTATTTGTCAAGGCTGAGGACGAGGAAGCTTTTTCCCCCGTTTCTTCCAGATTATCTTTGTAATTATTCTTCTGATGATGATGATTATCTAAAGCAGCGGCGGCAGAGGCACCTGCAGCAGCAGCAGCGTCTGTGTCGTTGTCGGTGTTGGAAGTGGTGTTAGTAGCTGAAGACGATCCGTTCGCTCTCAAAGCCATTCCTAAACTGACGAGTTGGGTTAACAGACACTCCATTTACTTCCTTTACTGAAAAATAAAAATCCTATCGTCGTTCCTCGCCTCTTTTTTCTTCTTCTTTAACGTCCAAACAAGACATGTACGTATTTGTAAACTCTTCTCGCACAACCTTACACCTTACTCCATAGTCATTATGCGCTGCTGCTGCCCATGCTCTTCCTTCTTCAACAGGAACTCAAATCAACTCCTCCAATAACTTTGCAATTTCCCCTTGCTAGACATATAATAATAGTAACAGAGGTTTTTCTGAAGCTAAATTCCTTCCGATTAAAGTTTTGCTGCTGCTGCTTCCTGCAATATAAAAAAATTCTTTTCAGTTAAAGTAAAAGTAAATTCCAATTTTTTCTTGCAGCAGCGCAGCGTTTTTTGGAAAGAACGTTGTAACATTGTAATACATAAAGTTGGAGGCAATTTAAGTAAGAGGAGGATACATAGTAGTGCAGTGCGTCGCCCTCTTCTTCTTCCTCTTCTTGTCCATGATAGTAAAGTAATAATAATAGTAATATTTTTCTTTATATAAGATAAGAACCTAATAACCTTGTCCTTTACCAAAATAAAAATGCAATGCAGTTTTTTCCTTCATTTGGTTTTTTAGGTATGTATGGATAATAATTTTACTTTATTATCGAACTCAAGTCAAAAACTGTAAAAGTCCAGCAAAACTTTGATCGTAAAACATAATTTAGTTCGAAGGAAGAAAGAAACACTTTTTTTATTTTAACTTTAACTAAGCTATGATGGCTATGGCTATGGCGAATCACAATCAGTGGATGCTATGCTGCTGTCCTGTCATCGCTGCTGCTGCTACTGCACTAGTGTAGTAAGCGGCAATAAATTGAAGGACACGACCATTCAGAAACTAAATTATCATTTATTTTATACCTACTTAGGTGAGTAAGTAAGTAAAATGCATTTATGTATTCCTTTTCTTCTAGTGAATTTTCTTTCTTTTTTCTTTTTCTCTTCTCTTTTCCTCCTTCAGATTTGTTTCCTCGAACAAGTTGAATTTACTTGACATTTATTATTACAGGTAATGATTATGACATGATTTGATATGATAATGGCAGAGAAAGAAAAGCTAATTTTTGAGAGAAATCCTAATTGTCCCGATAGTACCCTATTCTATTCCAATCGTAAGTCAGTCTTCCTTCAACTCCTTCTCGTTTTCTTTCTTTCATATCATTCATACATATTTACGAATGACTTATGTCCTATGAACATGATTGCATCGTTATTATCGTTGTCATCTCCATCAATCATAATCACCGCAGTTTTATTCATGTCAAGTTTTGCTTCCTTCCGGTTTTGCTAATTAAGATAAATTAAACCCTGACATTAAATATACTTATGTCATTGTCATGTCTTGTCCATCTATTTATCTAGGTAAAGAATGCGTCATTCATCGTCATTGGATTTCTTGCAATATAGTTTACTCCTTCGTACTTTATACGAAATGTCAAGTCATTAGTTTAAGGATTTGACCTGACTTTATTATCAATCCAATATTCTTTCGCGATTACTTGTTCGAGCAAGCAATCGCAGCTTAATTAAAGTTGGCTCCAGTTTAAAATGTCTTGTATTTGACTTGGTTAAATAAAGGTAAAACCTTTTCCATTTTCCTTTTCCAAACATAATTTATATTTTTATCCACGTTACCTCGTGCTTGCCTTTGTTTGCCGGTGTGGTGATGTCTCTTTGACTTTGATTACTCAAATCCCACCCAACAACAAGTGTTCACACATTCACTATTTTACAGTTTTATACTTTAAAAAACGATACGAACACACCGCAACAGAATTTTTAAGAAAACAAAGACTAAATTCTCATCTCATCTCACAAGAAGTGAAAAGAGAAGCTTTTACATTTCTTTCATTGAATGATTTTTGGATTCTTTTTATCGAACTGTTTTTATTATGTGCGTGATGGATGATATTGATAAGCAAAACCAAGCAACATGTGCTAAAAAAGAAAATCGATCTCTCTCTCTATTCTGTTTACAAAAGGAATGGATACGATACACGAGAAAAAATGAAGTGGGAAAAAGAGCCATATTAAAGTAAAAGGGATTTATTCGGATGGGTGGGTGAGCGATATAATATGAAAAAGAGACTGGTATAATATGCACACTACACGTGAAATTGTACTGTACTTTCTCGTAAGCTACTTTTACTACTACGCTACGAGAACAAAAGGGTTGAAAGTTTTCAACTTGTTTCGTACTACAGATGACGCATATATCTTACACGAATGAATCTCCTCAGTCCTCAATCTCAACTGTCAGGTAAATCCATTTCATGCTTAGAAAATAACGGAATCGGGGCTGAGAGGGCTTCAATCAATGCATGTGGTGCAGTGATGATACGATACTATGCTAAATTATATGCTTTTCAGAAACGTTCATTTTCTATTATGACGCTTAAAGGATTTTAATTTTCTTTTAAAAAAATTCATGACAAGATTGAAACAGTTCTCCCCACAATTTCTTTACAATTCAAATATTTTCTCGATAAGTAAATTTATAAATGACGTCTTCCTGCTCCTCCATTTTCCCTGGAATCGTTTCCGTTTATCAAATCTTTATCATCGTCATCCACATCGTTAATTGTCATCATTATTACTATATCACCCCAGCACACCACCACCTACCTCCCCGTCAGCAGTCAATCGGTGTTAAGATTGTTCTGTTCTGACCCACTCATGTCATCATCATTTATTTTATCTTTTTATCCTTATTATCATTATCATCATCATGTCACATCACATGTCACTTCATTTCCTCCCCTCATTAAAGAAACGCATCAGGTTTTTCGTTCAGTTTATTCGTCGAATCCTCATCGAAATGAATAAAGCTGAAATGTCTTATCACTGTCACTGATCACTCACCTCACCATGACTCACAACATCAGCTCTCATCTTTCGCTTTTCATCATCTTCCATCCAAAACTAATATTTTTCTTTTCTCTCTTCTCTTCTCCGAAAAGTCCGATCCGAGCTCATACGAAAAACCCGGAAAAAGAATTTCATTTCTTTCTTTCGTTTGCATGTGTGGTTGGTGATGTGATGGATTAAGTATGAATAGGTACACACAGTAGCAGCATAACAGAAATGAAAGGCACAAAACGGGACAAAAATGGTTAAGTATTATGAAAGCCAAACGAAAACGAACGGTTTTATTTTAGTTTGCATTTTGCTTGTCACCTTCTCAATCTCATCATCTCATCTTCTTCTTCTTACCTGTGAAATCGCGTATAGCTAAAAACCCATTTTTGAAGCTTCTCTCATGTCATGCCGTATATCAACTTTACAACAAAGAAGTAAAAATTTTCATACACTTAAATTTTCAAACCCATTCCATTTTATAGCAACTCGCCTGCAGCTGCAATGCAACTTTGCTTTGCATTTTGCTTACAAGGCGCTAGGATGACTTGACGGATATTTTATCCTTTTATTTTATAAAATATAACCCTTCTACTTTTTTGCAAAAGCCAATTTACTTACCTGTACTGTGCTATGCTGTAAGCAACTGCAACCTGAATGCAGACACTTTTATGTATGCAAAAGATGGTACTACGGTACATGACAACACTAATACAAGTATTTCAACTTCTTCGGTGCGATATGATATGATTTCACGTAACCATACACATGGGACATGAATGAGAAATTCTAGTAAAAATTCCTATAAATCACATAGGAAAATTCTAGTAAAGAAAAGAGTAGACGTAGACGTAGAAGAAGAGGAGGAGGAGTTTCATTTCTCTCGTTTTTGCGTTGTGAGAATCAATCCAGAATCCTACATTCTTCCTATAATTTCATTTTACTTTAACGAATACGAACGAGTGAGTGGAAGTAGAAGAAGGCAAAAAACGGTTGAAGTAAACCCATTGTTGCACGGTCTCCTACCAATTAAGTCTCCTACCAATTTAGTCTCCTACCAAGGCCAATTAAGTCTCCTACTAATTTGTCTCCTACC
>JAHZNJ010003509.1:0-10283 GCA_027744475.1 Lepidocyrtus cf. sotoi NNG-2020
AAATATCAAAAATAAAAAAAGCGTTTATTGACCATCTAAGATCCCTTATCAGGCAAAAACCGATTTTCGTGCAATAAAATAACTGTACGCTTTAAATTATTGATTTTGACTAAATATCTCGTTAGCAATCAGAAGAGATACCTTGGCTTTGTTTTGAATTTATTTTTAAGCTTAAATTTACAAAAAAATTAACTTTATGGTTTGGCTATGGTTTGCGTTATGGTTTGGCTATGGTTTCCCAAACCATGGTTTCATTTCACATACGTCTCTAAAGTTCATTTTTATCATTATTTTTCTTTATAATGCCAAAGCTTAATCACTAATCACTATTGAGCATTATTCACCATCATCATCATCATAATAATCATTATGATTGCATTGCAAGTAAAGTAAAAAAAGGTAACGAACAGCACCAACAACAACAGCAGAAGTCTATTTGTACCGCCGCGCCGCACCGCTACTGCCACACGTACTTGAAATAAAATACAAAACGAATTCTCCCTCTGAATGTTTCTGTGTTTCGCTAATGTTTTGCTGGCATGCCAATTAGTAATGAAAAGGAACAGTAGCGGAGCTTATACTATATTCCGAGCCCATTATTTATATTCCAAACCAGGTGAAAACGGAAGGTGATAATTATGACCATTCCTTTTCTTTAATTAATATGAAAATTGGTTCTACACTACTGCTGCTGTTGTTTTTCTTATTTTTACATTCTTATTTTGCTTCTATTTTCTTGTAATTATAAACAGGAGGTGAAACTAGTAGAGTTTCGGAGAGACAGCACAACAGTTTGGCAGAATCGGGAAAGGGTCACCCTCCACTCGGACACGTATGCCCTTAATTTTCACCCGGTTGTTGCTGGAGACACAGGTGAATACCAATGCCTAGTCAATGATCGACGGTTGCCGGAATCCATCTTAAAACTTGTTGTCCAAGGTAAGAAGAAAACGAAGACATTTAAGATATTTCTTTCCGGCTTTTTGTTAAGTAGTATTATGAGAAGAAGATGAGTTTAATTACAGCGAAAAACAACATTTATTTTTGTTCCTCGATTTTCTTTGTTTTTTTGTTACCACTTTCTTGATAATTTCATAAGAATTACGTCAGCTCCTTTGTGTCCGTTGATTCTTTCTTTCCACTTTCTTCATAATAATATTACTATTGTTCTACAGTGCACTACACTATTGCGTGATAATAATGACCGTTACTATTACGATGATGATTATTACGATGAAGCAAAAAAAGGTGAAGGAAACACAAGGAAAAGCAAGAATGGACAGGAAGAGGGCACGTGAATATACGTTATTTATGTTCTAATACAACGACATCAACGGGAACTTTCTTCAGACTATAATTATGCTTTACTTATCGCCATAAAATGCTGTAATGTATTGCCTCAATTATATTGAAATGAAGAAAGTAAGATTTTTCTTTCTGGAGAAAGAAGGAAAGAAAAAAATTAAATGAGAGGAAAAAATATATTCATTCCATTTCCATTATAATTCTACCATCGTCATCATCATCGTCATCATCCACACAACTCTTCTAAACTGAACGAATGGAGTAAACACAGTAAAACACTTTGGTATCGGCTGAGCGGGAAGAAAAAAAGAAAAACAAAGTTTTTAATAAGCCTTAACAGGAAAAAAGCAGTCAATATTTATCAGCTGATCAAAGCGAATTATGTTTCATTATATTATTCCTTAACTTAACTTCATAAAATTACGTTGCTGCTGTTGCCATTATTATTTTTGTTGTTTTCTTTTTCATTCCATTCATAAGCGCAAACTATAAAACTGGAAATGACGGTAGGCAGTGGTAGTGGTGGGGGCAGCAAAATATTTAATAATATATATTCCGGTTTCCAATCTACGCCAATTTTTTTTACCTGGGCTGCTGTGGGAGCACCGCACCGTACCGTAGCGACCCTATTAAACTATCAAACGTATTTAGAAATGTATTCAGTTTTTGTTCAAAGCAGCAGCAAAAGTAAAACTGAAAATTGCAAAAAGCATTCTTTTTTTACGTAAATTATCAAATGAAATGGAAGAAGGAAATGTAAAAATTGTTTCATGAACTGTTGTAAAACCACCTACACTAACCAACCAACAACGTACACTGTTCCCAGCTACCCACTACCCCCATCAGCAGCAGTAGCAGCAGCAACAACATTTAAGCAGCACAAGAGTTTTATAAACTTCTACTTCCTTCTGTTCTGTTGGAAATAAAAAGGCAATAAAGTTAGATATCGTTAAAATTTTGTTATAAAGTCATGTAAATGCATGAGAAGTTGTGTCTTCCTCTTTTTACTCTCTTACTCCTTTTTTAATTTCGTCCGAGAGGAATGGCGATGCGATGGGATGGCAACCGTGAGCTAAATGAGCAGAAACAGAGAAGCTGAATGAAAGTCTCTTTTCTGTACTTTTTCTTTACCTTCAGGGATATATTCCTTCGTGTACTAGTCGCGAAATGCTACAAAAAAACGAAATAAAAAGGGTGTAATAGTTGAGCAAAAGTATTGGAGTATGTAATACCCGTTTGGGCTGTGAATGGAGGAAGAGAAGCAAAACCACGTTTGTGGATGTCACATAAATAACGTTGTACCTGAAAGAAGAAGACACATAATATGGGATGGAGAGGGAATATATTATTATTTGGTTTTATTATATACTTATACGTTAGTATGAGAAAGAAAGAGAGAGAGAGAAAGGATAACTTGGATGAAAGTGGAAAGATTGCTCCAGAACGAGAGAGAGAGGAAAGCGAAACTTGATCCGATTTTATTTCGATAAGGTATGGATGGGCTATTGAGATGGGGGAATGTGGTAGTGAAGTAGTTGCCCATCTTTCTAAATAAATGTTTTTGTATTATTTCCTCTTTTCCAATCAAAGCTACTACGATATCATTCAGGTATGGTATAAGTAAAGTGGAGAGGTGGTGAACAATCAAAAGGAAAGAGATGGGTTTTATATATAAATAGGATATTATTACGAGACGACGGTGAATGGAAAGTAAGTAAAGGGTTGTTGTCCGTGATTGGATTGGATTCTCTACAGCTTACCAACCCAATCTTTATGGGATCAGCATCAAAATACTCATTTTTGCTCCAAGGAAGGAAGCGAGAGAGAGTGAAAGAGAAAGTAGTGTGGAGGCAGAACAGAATCGACTTATGAAATGTAATGCTGCTGCTGCTGCTGCTGCTGTTTTATCAAAACATTGGTGGGAAAAGGAAACATAGACAAAGAAGCTTTAAATATGGGAAAGAGAAATAAGGCATCGAATCATTTTTTTACGTTTTAGTAGGTACTTATATATAGGCCATTTCATGCCACTGCTCCTGATCGCGTAATCTAATAATAATAAATTATACTACTGATTAAGCTCTTAAAAGCATAATAATGAAGCTCTTTGTACTTTTGTTTACTTTACATTATATAATTTTAATTTTTTCATGGGAAATGGCAAAATATAAATTTATTATTTCAAATTGAAATATAGCTATTTAAATCAAAGCATAAAGTAAATCATGACGCAGACTAGGTTTATGTTTTAGCCAATTATTGACCTATTTTTCATGTTTTTTTTGTTTATATTTGCAATTATTTTGTATAAAAACGTTCGGTTTTAATTCCGAACACGATGTAGTGATTGACTATAGCCACTTTGCTGATTAACAACATCTATAGCATTGGTAACAAACCAACTAACGAGTGTTATTTGAGCTGTTTTCTACCAAAATCAAATCAAAACTATTCTACTGATATGAAAAATAAATAGAAAAATGATGGACAACAACAATGAATAGTCATGCAGGAAACGCTTTCCTTCCCTTATTGATATTTTACCCATGTCGTTCGTATGAAATTTAAGCTCATCGTTGGAATCGGAATCTAAATTCTCTCTTTTTTATTATGCTATGCATGCACACAGCATAATAGTTGTTCTCTTTAGAAAAAAATATATACGTTTACTTTTTTCTCATGGTTTAAAAAACTGAGCTCATTTAAACGAGCAAACAAAGCTTAAGAGCATAAACATTTATATTATTCCATTTCATTCCAGCAACACAACAATTCAACAGACTTCTTTTGAAATAGCATAACATTATATTATAGTACGGTTAACAAAAGCAGCAATGGAAACGTAGAAAAGTAAAGAGTTAATAAACGACTTAAAAAGTAATGCCAAAAAAAGATCTCCAGGAAAAAAGGAGGACAAAACCAAAAGGTACATTACTTTTATTATTACTTTGCTGCTGCTGCTATTGCTGAAGATCCATTTAGAACTAAAGTAGTATGCATTGCGTTGCTCCGCTCACCAGCAACTCTGCTTTCGTTTCGTTAACGATATTTTTTATAATCTTCTTCGGTGCTATTTTTATCTACTCGTTTTATAGTAAAAATGGTATTTATTTTCTCACCATTCCATACTAAAGAAAAGGGAAAGCAAAAGCATCATCATCAACATCATCATCGTCAACAAGAACAAATATATTAAAGTTGATCAGCTACTTGGAATTTCGATTGAGAAGAAAGAGCATCAGCATCAACAGCAGCAATATCAACTGTTTTTACCTCAGTATAGCAGCATCCGTAAAAAGAAAGAATAAGATAGAAAATAATAAGAACCTTTTGGCCTACTGCACATTGAACTTAAGCATTACCTAAGTTGTGTTGTAGAAACTGGGAAGCAAAGTAGAAGTTGTTTTCTTTTGTGAAAAATACTACTTAAGCCATTGTGCATTGCATATATATGATATCGAATCGAACATCGAGCTTTTATTTTCCGCTGCTTTCTTCCTCGTTTTCTTCTATTTTTCTCTCTCCCATTCCATTCCAGGGAAGCAGCATTTATTTTATATTACCCTCGCTAGTGTTTCTTAGATCTAGTAGTAGTAGTAGTAGTAGTAGTAGTAGAGGCTATATACGTACAACATCATACGTACTCCTTTTTTCCCTCCTCACTCCATGAAGACTGCCCTTTAACTCAACTGTCTCTTTCAATTTATTGTCTGTTTTATGGCTTCTGCATCTACATTAAACTCTTTTTCTCCATCTCCCTGCTCACTCATTCGTGTGCACACAGGAGGAGAAAAAGAAGCAGAAATAGAGGCAGAAGCAAAAGCATTTTGCTGCTGTGATGATGTTGATGCTGCTGCTGCTGCTGCTGCAGTGCAATACCAAAACGAGTTCATTTATTTGCCAGTTCATGCTTTTTACTACAAGCAGAAGTCTTCTACAACAATCCTTCTTTTATATATTTTACATGGGCAGTGAAAAGAAAAGAATCCAGCAGAAATGTTCATTATTATACTTATTATAAGTATTATTACGTAAGCTCTAGTAGTATTTTTCTGGAATAGTTCTTTCATTTTGCATTGTTGTTGAGTTGATGACGATGATGATGAGGATGATGATGATGGCGATAGAGAAAACGAAGAGAGATGCGCCGTTTTTCATGAACTTTTTCTCACACACTTGTCTCATAAATTATACCAAACTTAAATAGCATAATAATCGATTGAGTAACCTCATCACTACCAGCACCATCGTCATCGTTATCATCGTATCATCAAAGCTTTTTTTCTTTTCTCTATTTCTACTTCTACAAAAAAAACAAAAAGAAGAAGAACTCTTCTTCTCTTTCCTCATTTAACTGATAAAATACTTATTTTTAATGAGCTTAAGCATGGACAAGTGTCTGTCGTTCCTTCCTTTAATTGCACGAGAAGGGGAGAGAAAAAGAGTTATGAATGGCATTTTAAATTTGGTGGTGGTGGTGGTCCTATCAAAGAAAAAGATTGAAAGTTCGAGATAAAAGTTAAATTCCTTTTTTAAAAAAATATTTCTCTTCATTCTTGCTCAAGCGGATTTAATTTTAGACAATTTAAGAAGAACCGGGCCACCGGAAATAATATAAATACTTTGATATAGATAATTGATTCCCAATTTAAAAAAAAGTGGATCTAGTCAGTCAGTCGTCTCTCATTTAGTAGTGTGTTAGTTTTTTTTAGTTATTACGTGATCTCATCAAATATAGTTCAGATAGAGGAGAAAGTGGGTTGACTTGACCAAAAAGGTTAGTTTCGTAAGAGAAAAGTGTAGAGTAGAGAAAAAGGTGAAAACGTGTCACTTCTTATTTTACTTTAGTCCAGAGAGAGAGAGAGAGAAATAGAGAGATGGAGAGAGGAGAGCGAGTGAGCCAGAGCTTATTTTGACTTATGAACTGAGGAAACCCCCAATTTATTCCTTTGCTTAAATTAATGCTCCAGCACAGAGGATTAGAGTCCCAATATATAAGCTTTTGGACCTTCTCTTAGGACATGTCCTTTCAACGCAACAGCAGCGCAAAATCAGCAGCAGCAGCAGTGAAAAGGAAAGTAAGAATGTAGGGAACTACAAAACGACGTGCATCGACATTTGACAAAGAAAGAAAGAAAGAAAGAAAGAACGAACGAGCATTTTTTTTCTTTTTTCTCTAACAATTTTATAAGAATTGTGTCCTAGTCGCTCTTCGTAGGATCTTTGTCTGATGTGAGAATATTATTATTGAGAGAGAGAGAGAGAGAGAGAGAGAGGGAAAAACCAAGCACGAATAGAGAAAAAGTTTAGGGAGACGTGTACCGTTACTGTCACATTACCGGAGAAAGAGAAAAAGAAAAGAACCTTTTTGCCTTAAGTAAATGCTTACGTTTCTTTTAAAAAAACACTGCTACTGCTGCTGCTGCTGCTGCTCCAGTCCTTCTTCTATTTTCATAGACAGATCAGGCAGATAAAACCTTAAAAAGGGAAGAAGTAGGAAAGAGACTTGAAGAACGAAAGGAGGAAGTACAAAGACGGAAACGAAGAAAACGAAAGAAGAGAGAGAGAGAGAGAGAGAGAGAAAGAAGAAGAAAGGCTTTCACTGAGATTATTATGGGAAAAGTGAGAGAAGACACAGATGACTCGGTTCCCAGGGACTTTCATTCCCACTTTCTTCACCGTCGTCTTCGTCGTCGTCGTTGTACTCCTCGTGCCTTTTTTTCTCCCTCGTTCCAGCTCCAGTTTTAGCTCCAGTCGTGGAGGCTTTTGCAGCAGCTCTGTAGTAGTAGCCTACTTATTATATACTCGTGGTAGCGAATATGACTATGCCCCCAATGGATCCTCGACAATCTCCGTGTGAACTTGTGTTATAATTTAAAAAGAGCCATAGAAAGAGATTACCTTTGTACTTTGAGTTTTAACAACGCAACGTTGGCAATAGTAGCAGCAGCAACTTTATAGTAGTAAAGCTGGGAGAATGCTCTGCACAAATTTCTCTTTCCTTTACTTTTCTTCCTTTTTTTCTAGGCAACACAATGCAATGGTTATTATTTTGAAGGAAAAGTGAAGAAGAAAAAAAAAGAAAAAGAAAGAAAGAAATGTGTGTGAGAGTGAGTGAATGAGTGAGTGTGTGTGTGTGGATGCACATGATAGTAAAAAATAAACGAGAACAGGGAATAAAAAAAGGTTGAAGAAGAGAAGAGAACGGAAAGGAAAGGAAGAGAGAGGACTTTGTAAAAGTCGCACATCGATGACTCCACTTTCCACTTTTTTTCCTTCATTTTTTCTCCTTTTTAGCTTTTCACTTCCATCCCCAAACAGAAAACCTTTTCTCCTGCTGCTACTGCTGCTGTCCAGAATTTCAAAGCATAAGAAGAAAAAAAAGCAAAATGCTTTTGCTTTTGCTGCTGCTGAGTGAGCCAATCAAATCTCCAGCGTGGAGAAAAATACCTGAAAGAAAGGAAAAAAGAAAGGAGCATGCTGATGATGATAATCATCATCATCATCATCATCTTCGTCGACATTTTTTTTATATTTTTTGGAACCTTTTTGTCAGATTTTTTTTTGCTTTTCCCATCTTTTTGCATAGCTTTAAATATATTGATTGTTAAGCTTAAGCTATATTGCCGAGAGTTGAAAGCATTGAAGAAGCAAGAAAAGAAGGTGTTTAGAAATGACAGGGCCAGATTCTTCTTCGATTTTCCTTTGAAAGAAGCAACCAGAGCCACTCAACCAACCAACCTATTTCTGTGTGGTGTAGGGTGCATGCGGTGGTGGTGGTGGTGGTTGTGTTGTAGTTCTAGTCGTTTTGGCAGCAGAGGCATCACTCCAGCACTTAAATCCAAGTAGACAATTTTTTTTCATCGCGTTGACTGCTGCTGCTGCTGCTGCTGTGCTCTCCATTGTTTGTTGCTGGAATACTTACTGCTGTTTTCCAATTTTCCTTTACGTCCATCCTCCTCACTCTCTCTCTCTCATTCACACACAACTCTTCTGTCTGTAGGTAGGTATATATAACGAGTGCCATGAAAACTATCACTAATTAGCTTACTTGGTTAGTACGCTGCTGCTGCTGCTGCTACGACTGCCTCTTCTTGTTCTTCTACTTTTCCAACACTACACCGCCGCTCCTTTCCTCTGCTGCTAATCACACAAGTTTTGTGCTCGTCGTCGTGTGTGATGCCACTTCGGCTTTGGTTATTTGCTCATCGCATATCATCATCATCATCAACATCCTTATTTCCAGTCTGACTATTTTTTCCTGGAAAAAAAATCTAAGATTTTGCTTTTGCTATTTCTTCTTCCTACATACTTTCTACTAATAAGAAGAAGAACACAGAACAGTGGCAGAAGGAGCAGCAGCAGCAACAGCAGCAACTCTTCTTCCTCTTCTGGTCTTCCCTCTTACTTTACTTTACGAAGCTCACCCCAACTGTAACATCAACAACTCAAGGCGCCTGACATCTTTATAGCACTTTCTTAATCGCTCTTTTACCAAATGAAACTACGTACTATAGAGAGAAAGATAGAGTCTGCTGCTCTGTATATTCCTTACTACACCACCCCACACCATACACTACGTTGAAAAGCAGAGAAAGAAAAGAAAAAATAGAAAAAAAGAAAACTCAATTTTCCAAGTTGTAAGCTAGTTTCAGTGTTTTCCACACCTTGACAAGAAATATTGCAATGGATATGTGATGGCGGTGGAGAGAAAGATGTGCAGGCAACGTAAAGAGAAGGAGAAGAAGAGAAAGAAGATGATGATTAAAGATAACTTATTATAATAGTTCTTCCTTTGCTACTCTCTCTCTCTCTCTTCCATCTTCACACAGGCTTCGCTTTACTTCCCTAGTCCAACAAAGAAGATTTTTATGCACCTTCATAACATCATTTTCTGTAGAGGAAGAAAAGAGAAAGGACAATGTTTAAAAACTAACAAGATACGAGATAGAGAAACGTTACATGACAGGAACTACTCAAAAGATATATCTATATTTACACAGGCGATGCGATGCTCTAACCTAACGCAAGAAGAAGAAGAAGAAAGAAACGGGGAAAGAAAGTTGGAAAAAAATATGCTATTTAAAGACTGGAAACCACCTGTCTCTCTCCCATGCATACACATACATATTCATTCCAACTTTTTACAACAACGACGATGCGATGCACTGTTATTACCCGGAGAGTAAGAAACACACAAAAAAAAGACAAAGAAGGAAGAAGAAAATAAGCTGACTTTTATACTCATACATTGGCTTCGTTTTTTGGAAGAGAGAGAGAGAGAGAACGACACCCCAAAAAAGAAATTTTGGAGCTCGAAATAATGTTTGTTATTATGAGAACAGCCATAACAACGTCGTCGTCGTAGCCGTCGACATCATCATCATCATCATCAGAAACTGTTTTTACTGTTGCTAGACAAAATACTGCTGAAAAAAGAAAGTTTTTAAGTTACAAAATGTGAGTAAAAAAAACAAAATGATGATGAAGAAGAAAGAGAAGTAAATGGAGTCATTCCAGTATAAAAATGAACAGCAGAGGAGCAGCGCTGCTATTACACTATAACTGCTTATTCTGCTGCTGTTGCTGCTGCTGCTGCTGCATTTTGCTTCGTTTTGTTCAGTTTCGTTCGTTATAATATGTTGGTTGTTGGTAATAATAATGGGAGAGAGTACGGAAGAGAGGGCAACATTCCGTCCATTTAAATCATCATTAAAGCCTTCCGGAAACTTCATGAAGTGGAAATGGAGTGGAAAAGAAAATTAAGGAATATTTATTTCTTTTGTTGCACTTTGCGTTTCACAACGAGAGCTGGAACAATAATTCATGAAGAAATGCCCGTTACTATACATTGTCTTTCATTTCATTTCCACTGCCATCACCATCAGTGTAGTAGCAAAGCAACAGAAATAGAAAGAAAGAGAGAGAGAGAGAAAAGAGAGAAAGCTTCCACGCTACACACTACCTCGATCCTTTCC
>JAHZNJ010003511.1:0-10008 GCA_027744475.1 Lepidocyrtus cf. sotoi NNG-2020
TATAGTTGGCTCCGGTGTTGTTCCTGATGCTGCTGCTGCCGCCTCTGTTCCAGTGCATCTTCCTGGTGCATTAACCTCACGTTTCGTTGGAGGAGGGGACTCTACAGGGCCAGCGTCAATACCAACAGATTTCTCCTCGTTGGCAAACTCAAACAACAGCATTTCGAGTTATCCTTCGTACCTCAACATGAATCTCAGTAACGGACCTCCTCCAACATCGAGTCTGGAATGCACAATGACTGGGAGTTTAAACATGCCTCTTGTCAGTGGGATTAGTGCAAGTGCAACTACCAACCAAGCTACAGTGAATGTTCCATCGTTTAATATGAATCTGAACCTCGCGGGACATCATCACATCAGTAGCTTGGGGGGTGGAGGAGGAATTATTAACCCTTCAAGTATAAGTTCGTCTTCCAATAATAGTCACCATCCTCAACAACAACAGTCATCGGCGGGCTACCCTCCGCCACCTAGTCAATTTATTGGCAGTATGATGCCTCCGTATAATGTAGGACCGAATACTGTAGGAATTGGTTTAAATGCAAGTTCGTCGGGTAGTGGTGGTATTGGTGTTGGTGGTGGTGGAGGGGTGAGCGGAAGCCATCATCATCATCATCAACAACATCATCATCATCATGGAGGAAGCTCTGAGTCCGGGAGTAGTGCTAGCAGCAGTGATCTAGGGCTAAATGGGGGTGGTGGTACCAAAAGCAACTTACTCATGTCGTTGTCATCGCGTGGAGGAGGGGGTGGTGGTGGTATTGGTGGGAGGCAAGGTCCGATGAACACCAACAGTTCGGAGGATGATCGTGACCGGGATGAATCACCGATGGTGTGCGCCCAACAGAGTCCCGTTGCAAGTCATTAACTAAGACTTGAAAATAGATGCTCAATCATTAGAAATAAGGTTTACTACGTCTAACAATATTTTAAATATTAAGTTAATTAGTAAGAAAATTGAATATTTGACGAAGATGATAACTAACTATTATTACACCATTAATATAATACGACATTAGCAAACAATGTAAGGGAATTTACTTTTGCGACAGTGTATTTCTCTCTAGTTGACGTAACTTAAATAATTGAACGCATCAGTGCAGTGTTGCAGGAGGTCTGTAGACGACATTTTACTTTTCTTTCTCTTCCTTGAAGTAATTCGACCGATTTTTAAAACCGCAGATTAGTTGTTGCATAATAATTTAGGAGTGCAAATAATAATGAATGAAGAATTTTGGATGTGTATGTATGTAATGTAGACATCAATTACCGTTTTAAGTAATTACGAGAATGCTTTTACTGTACATACAACACAAACAATAATATGATGATGTAAAACAGATAAATGATCTTTTTCATTAATTAAATAATGATGATGATTATTAATGTGATTATACCAAAGCAAAAATACAACCTAGCTTACCTAGGAAAAATAGATTTGTAGATCCTCCGTTTCATTTTCATTATGATTAAAAATACATTCGCTCCACTCCAAACAAAATTATTGTTCTTCGTGAAAAATATTTAAATCGCAGCAGCACTCTAATTAGTTTGTAATATACTCTCTTTTTGCACTCACTCATGCACCTGATTAATGATTTTATTCGTGCACCGCACCGTAACTTTACAGACGTACTTACGTACACAAAAAGTATGCAAAGCAAAGCTAAGCAAGGACTATAATTAAAAAAGTTTACCACTCTCTATTTATCTGTTCTCTCTCTTAAAAAACTAATGCTGTATAATTATTAGTTAATTGGTTGATTATGATCAGATCTATTCTACCAAAAACTTTTACTATTGTTATTGAAAAGCTTTGTATATTTTCCAAGCGATTTCAAACACAATTGACACTAAATTATTAGCATTATGTAAAAAATGTGTTTCTGTGAATTGAGGAGACTCTTCTGAATTTGTGTTTTATGATTTATCAACTAAAAATTAGCAATAACTTTATTAACTGTATATTTCCGGGTCATTAAATAACTTTAGGTTTTTTGTTTCTACCTCAGTTGCGTTTGCAATAGCATTTTACTGTTCTACCTCTTTGTTCTGAATACGAGTTTTACTTTTACTGATTTATTGTTGATTGATATTCCTTTCCTGGTTTTTATTATAATTATATGTACGTACTACGTATTAAGCGACGTTTTATGTAGTAGGAATACCGATTGTGTAGATACTCTGAAGCTGAAGTATTACCAAGCAAATAATAGTTAAATTGCATCAATTTAATCTTAATGCGGCTGACAAAGTGATGACTCTTCTCCTTTGTAAGATATTATTATTATTCGAAAATTCGAAAATTTAGGTATTATTAGGCGCGCCCATTTAAATTAAACTAATTAATAACTAATAAAAGAACAACGATCGATCGATAATATTTTTTATGGTTGCTTTTGGTCGAATTCGAGATGAGCCGACCCGACGGTATTACCTTCTTCTCCTTTTAAACTTTAAAAAACGTAAACTAACGAGAAAACAAAACAAACGTCTTCTTCTGAATCTGGTGGACATATACAACTAAAAAAATTATGTACGACCGTGACCGACCTCCTCCTCAGTTTCTCCCTCGCTGTAGTATTGTATGGTTGTAGTAAAGTTATATTAAATTAAATTAAATTAAAAGAAATAAAAATATTATTATTATTGTTGTAGAAAATTTAAAAAAGGTCTCATGAGGAATGTAGTTTCGGCTACTACTCCACTGGTTATGAAAAGATGGACTGTGTATCATATTATTATATTGTGTTTCGAACGAGTGTTACAAAACATGCATAGTCGGATATATATGAGTTAAGAAAAAAGAGAAATTATGATTTAGTTAAAAAGTAATTAAAATAATAATAACAATAAAAACATAATAATATTGAAAGAAGCGAATAGATTCTAACTAACGAGAGAGGAAATGAACAAGTGTCGCCGTATTATAAATAGATTGAAAATAATTATTATTATAGTAATTACCTAAAAAAATGCTAACGATATGATATAATTTTATTAATCAAGAAGGAAATAGCGATCCATTTTATGAAGAAGAATGCTGTAATGAAGAAATGAAGTAAGCAAAGAAGGTAGTTAATTGTTTAAAATTAAAATGCGTTAAAAATAAAGTAGGTAGGTATGTAATTTACTACTCTACTCTAATTATAATAATTGCTACTGCTAATTTACTACTACAACTACTACTACACACATTGTATAAAAATGGATGTAAATTGTACATGATAAAACAAGTAAACGTGATACTGACAACGTGTGAATCTTTTTTATACCAAAAAAGTAAAAGTAATCGAATGAATGAGAAGAAGATGACGGATTTACCGCTTTCTTAATTATTATTATTATAAAATCTAAAAATTTATAATTAAGTTTTAAAGTATTTTATAGTCGTATATAACGTAACGTAACGTTAGAAGTTAAGTTTTATCTAAAAACAACAACAAAACACATTTTAAAACGTAAGGCAACGGCTGTGGTCAATTTTATTTGGAAGCAAAAAACTATTGTATAGAAGTATGATTTTAACATTTTTAAAGAAAAAAATCATCATGCATGTTGTGGCTAACTCTACGTCTACACTTGTGTATTTATTATTATTATTAATTATTATACATCGTATAAATATTATAAATCTTAATTGATTATTATGATTATTACTATGATTGTTATTTATGGAGATAATTAAAACAAATCGATGATCTGGAATATTATAAAAAAAATTGCTTTCGTTTTCGTATTTTCTTTTTTGTTTTTATTATGTATGTGAGATCAAGAGCATTGCGCATTGTTAACCGAGATTATTGATAACCGTTAAAATTATCATGGAATAAACCTAATTAATTAGCATCACAAATCACAACTTTAATACACTAACAACCCGATTAATATGTCCTGTACATAAAAATACCCATAAAATTGATTTTTATTAATCGAAAGGAATGAACAAAGATTCAACCACATTTTCTAAGCTTGCCACATTGTCGTTTCATAAATCTTATAAAAATGTCTTGCCTTCAACTAAATGGATACAAAACTGAGGGTAAGCTTGCGTGGGCGGCATCGTAGAGATTTACTTACCCACATCCTCATAATTACGGCATTGCTCACAACACATACATCATATCATCATCAATAATATTCAAATCAGCATTCGCCCATACAGTCTTCCAAAAACAATGGGGTTTTGGTTTTGTTATTATTTTAGGCAAGCTATTTTTTTATCTTAATTAGGGTTTTAAGATTTTGGATGCCTCACGTATTTTTCTTTAAAATCTTTTAAAAGCTTTATGTCAACCTTTACAAAATCCATAAAAACTTAAATATATCCACCTACGTGACACATAAATTGCAATAGAGGAGAATACAGATATTTGTATGAAATGAAAATGATGATGCAGATGCAGTGAATGCGAATGTTCTGCTCTTGTGAAATATGATGTGTGCTCCGCCACCATAATCATCGCATCATTCGCCAATTTTTTCCGAAGAAGATTGTAACATTTGCGAAACTGTTTGTGTTTTTTGCACGTTTTATAGGAAAATGGAAGTGAAGGTTTACTGCTTTTTACTACGCTTACGCTGAAGACATAATCGTGATTATTCGCATTTCATATTATAACGTAAGATTGTCCATGATGCAATGCAATTTCATAATGATAAATATAAATACATTACAGAAGGTTTTCAAAGCTTTGAATTTCAGTCAGCGTTTTCATTTTGGCCAGTTAGTAAAAAGCAGCAGCGTGAAGGAAAACACAGTTTCTTTTTAAATTTGAAGGTTTATTTTGAAGACAAGACTCCCTCCCTACTATGTTCTGTTCATATGTTCCATTTGAGAAATTACATCTCTATTTGACTTTCCACACTCACTTTATCATAAATCTTTATTACAGTAGTTTTTTAAGTGATTTGATACAAAATATAACAGAAACACAATATTTATTCTTTGGACGAGTAGGGTTAGATTGGATTTTGTTGGATTGGAGTGATCTATAAAGCTTACTGCGCAAACGTTCCCCAAAAAAATCAACAAGAGGAACAAACCTCACCAGCAGCGGAAGAAGAGCATTCGCATCGCATTCTGTTTTGTATTTTTGTTTGGGTTTGACGGACTATAACCCTGTGTAGTGTTATCCCATCCCAATTACATATTAATAGAATTAGTTTTGTGGGTTCCTTCACTCCATAAATTTTTTGGCGAATACGAATTGCGAATTTCGAATATGTCTGTTGCCGTTCCTCTGCTCCTGTCTGTGCTTCATTTGTATTATTATTATTGTTATGTAAAAAAGCAAAGTAAGAGTTTCGAATCGAATTGGGAGGAGTGTTGCGTGTACTTGGTCCTGCCTGAGTAGCAATCTAATCGCACTTCGCAAATCGCAAGTGTAGTCGTTCCCCTGAAAAAAACTAACACAAGTTTGTTAAGTTCGTTCTTCTTTCTAATTGTTTTCATTTCATTTCGTGTTGTAGTTTTTTCTGTTTAGTTTAGTTATTCAATTATTTTTTTTAGTAATCTTAATTAAAGTAATCTTCAAGGACTGATTTTTTTCATAGTGTCAATTTATTTTGCAACAACTGCGCTCAACTATAATTGGCATCCACTTATTTTTAAAGAGAGAAAAAACAAAGGATTTAATCCGTTTTAAAAGTTTTTCTTGTACAAAGGAAGCTGTGTTGCCAAATAGGCATAATACAGGGTCGCCCGTGCTTTTATCATCATCTTCTTCATTACCAACATTCAAAATAATCGTTCGTTTATATACTTCTGGCGGTGTCGGTGCGCATTTGCAACGCATTATCGTCATCATGATGAACAACAAATGATGCAAATCTGCGTGAAGAGTGAGTGACTGTGAGACTGCGACTACTCTGCACACTTAAAGTGACGAAGTTTATGTGAATATTGGTATCCTGCAAATTTTCACAATTCACATTTAGCTTCCGTTTCGCAAAATCGTTGTTGAGTACAAAAAATGGAAAAGATGGATGAAGGAATCTCATCAACAACAATAACAACAGCAGCAGCAGAGACAGGAGCAAGAACGGACGACGACCTTAATGAGAAGGGACAACATCAATCGATGCCGATGGATGTTGGCGTAGAGGAAGAAGATGAGGACCCTGATAGAGGTCGACCAAGTACTCCAAGTTTGTCAACTTCCCTTTGTAACAGTAGTAGAATTTTTTTATCATTTTTTCCAAACCATTTTAGAAATTAGCTTATAACACATTCCTTATCGTAAAACACCTCAAATATTTAGCAATTACACATATTTAGTTACCAAACAATTTTGAGTCAGAAATTTATAAAAAACGTCGGTATATGTTTTGGTTAAATACGTTTAATTACCCTTTGGTATAGATAACGCAAAAAACAAGCCACAACTACAAATCAAAGATTGTACGTCACAACCGTTAAAATATTTTATTATATTTTTCTGACACGAATTGGGGAAAGTCGGTTAAAAACATCTATTTTTCATGCCATGAATGCTTCAACTGGTTATAATGACGATGTGTAAGATTTGGCATTACAGCTTAAGCTTAGTTTAGTAAAGTTCGAAGAAAAAGCAAGAAGCTCCATCATTTTGTCAATATTCAAACAAGTACAAATTCAAGTAAGACAGAAATAAATTTTGGCAGAAGAAAAGGATGTTCGTGCCAACTAAGGCAGAAGTCAGGATAGGTCATATACATTTCAAAACGGTCTTTTTATTTGCATTTACTGGCTACCGCTGGTGCTTAACACACAAAACCGTATTCTTTCAAATAAAATACTTTTTTTCCACAATGATAATGATAATGAGATTTGGCCAGAGGTAAATTGTTTGGCAGTTGCTTACAGGCGTAGCAAATCATTGAAAATGAAAATTAATTTGCGTTTGTTAATGTCACAAAATGTAATTAATTTCATCTGCTAATTGATTTCTTATGGACAAGGAAAAAAGTATAAATTGAGTGTGCTTTTGCTATTTAAAAAATTACGGTGAGAATGGGGATAAGAGAGTTATTACGTGGGAATTTGTAGGATTCAGTTCAGGAGCAGATTAAATACTTTTTAGCGTAGATTAATATAACATTAAAATGTGTGTTCCTATTCCTGCCAAGATGATTTTGAAGATAAATTTGTCGCCTACAGCCCACAGCACACTTGCTTAAATCGTTTATTACATTTTTTTTACAAATTTTGTAGTATTTTTAGCAGAATTTCAAAAGTTATATTTATTTTAGGATTTTGATAAAATGTTTTTCAGAATGATTTGACAGGGAGACGATAGCAAAAATAAATAGAAATAGCTAAAATTATCATAGCAGATGGATGGAATGTTCCAATGTAGTATCAAATGAATGTAACAGAACAAATGATAAAATATATTAACGAAAGCTTTTGATTTTTCTGCATGCTCTCTTCAGAATGGTGGAGACCTCCAATCCCACCGGAAACTTATAAGTGGGAGGAAATGCGTCGACAGCGGCAGAAAGGAGGATACCCTTGGACCCATTTAGACAAAGATGAAGACATCGATGCTGACGATTATCTCGAGTAAGATTTAAAATAAAACAAAGAACTTTTAAACCCAGGAAGTTAATTAAAGATTTGCGAAATTCAAAATTGCAAATACCTTAAAAATATAAAGCATGAGAGAGAAAACATAGTTGAAAATTAGCATAAGCAAACTTTGCAGACCATAAAATGCATTTATCAATTAGGGTTATTTACTGCACAGACAAAAAGTTCAGAAAACCATAAAAAATCGGTAAAAAAAGCTTTGAACTTCCCTACAAATGTTAAGCTCACTTACTTAGGCATTATAAAGCCTGTCCTGTTTTGCTGAATTAACCCGAGTGAGTTGTTTGAGTTTCGAAACGCTGTCTCCTCCAATTTTAAAGAGGAACACGAACAATTCCCGAATCGAATAAACTTTTTACGGTTGCATCTAAGCAAACGAAGATAAGAAAGAAAAAAAGAAAGAACAAAAGTATGCAGCCAAGCGTACAGGCCAAGTATTGCAGCAGCGGCAGCAAAATCTCATTCTCAAAATTCGTCTACACCACCGCCGTTTTTTTGTTATTTATTTTGTTACGGTTTGAGTTCAACTTCAACCTACAAAACTAGAATCATTAGCTCATGTTACGTACAAGTACGTGAGTAAAAGAGTAGCGAAGAAAGTCTTAATGACGATGTTTTACAATATTCTTACTACAAAACTACAACCCAAGTAATCTACTGAAAGAATATCATTGGTACAGTGAACAAACCGTTTTTCATCTGTAGTAGTACTGATGACGACGAAACGACTGCTGAGGAGCTGAAAGAAAAATCTAAATATATCTTTTAAAAAAATAGTCTACGGTCTGCACTACTGCACTGCTGCCTGTATAATCCAAAGCGAAACGGTTTTCCCAGCTTTGTCCTGGATCTGTTTAGAGTGTCCAGTGGGGAGTAGCTACGTAGATAATAAGAACAACCATGTTTTTGTGCTAATAGTTAATTAATGTTAAATGTTTTACAACGAATTCCCTGAAATCAACAATGGTTTTTTATACCGATCTATTGTGTTGATATGAACTCGAAATAGACATAATTTTTTATTAGTGGTGAAGTTTTTTAGTGTCCATTTTCACCATTTTTCGTTTTCTCTTTTGAAATTAGAAAAAGTGATATTGTTTCAGAAAGAAAGAAATCAAACGAAATATTTTCTTTTAATTCTCTTTTACTACTTTCACGAACTTTTTTCGCTTGACCTTGTTGTGTATTGTATTGTGCATTTTCTTCTTACATTTTAACATTTGTGTAGTACTCGTACTTTTTTGCAAAATAAACTAGTTCAAGTTTATTCTTTATAGTAGGATAATATCATTTTATTATCATCATGTCTTCGAAAAAGAAAACTAAAAAGCAAAGGTAAATAAATATTTTTAGGTTTTAATAAGGCATCAGTTAATGAGCGGTGATCAGTTTTATAATTTTAAATTAAGTAAATAAGTCTTGGGTGAACATATTGAATGTTAAAGTTGGCAAACAAATTTTGCTCTTTTATCTAATTCTTGCAATAATATAGATATTTGAGTCATAAAAATCCCTTGTTAGGTGTAAAACAAACGTTAATTTTGGAAGAAACTTTTTAAGTAAATATTTTTATTACGTTACTTACAACATGTTTAAGCAGAAAAGGAAATTTCGGCTATGAAAGATTAAAAAATAAACTCATTTAAACTAAACAAATGAGGAAATATCCAATGAATGTTTTCGCTCCTACAATTTTTTTTTAAAAACCATTTTACTGACAATTGCTTAGATCATAACTTAGCATAGGTCCGCATATTCATCCAAACATAACGTTTAATTAAATTTATGTAGCTTAACGATATTTTTATTATGATTTCAGCGAAAACCTATACGAACCAGTCAACCCACCCCCATTATATGGGAACGAAAACTATTTGTCAAAGGACTTGCAGCAGCAGGTTCCACAACAAGGCGATTTGCCTCCGATCGAAATTCCTCCAGAATTGGATGTAATTAAATCAAAACCAATTATAAAAAAAGCCACCCTTTCATATTTAAACGTATACTGACTTTGTTTCTATTTGCATAACTAATTCTTAAATTTTTTATACAGATAATTACTTCAGAAGGCCTAGACGGGCTAGACAAACCCGATCCTCATGATAAAGGATTCGATGGCGACCGAGAATGGCAGCACACTGCATCTGAAGATGAAGGCCCCCAACAAAAACCTCCATTATTACCCAAAGCAAAACCAAAAGCGAAGTCCCGCGATGCCCGATCCCCCACTCCGAAATCAGTTATATTTGCTCCAGAACCGGAAGTAGTTGAAGTAGAAATTATCGAACCAACAATTGAGGAAATTGACCAGGAAATACCTGAACAGTTGGACGAAGATATGGAAATGGACCCAGGCTCCAGCCGCAGGAGTAGGTCAACTAGCCCCCGTGGTAAAAAACAGTCGCCTTTGGAAATGCTAAAATCAAAAGCCGCCG